>VUJU01001927.1:7414-18564 GCA_009835225.1 Aphis craccivora
CACCTTGTGACTCTATTTCTCCGACTTCTTACTAAAAATTAACTTGAAATAGAGTGCTAGGTAAGGTGAGTTGAGATGAGTAAACCAACTATATTTTTCAAGCTCGTCTTCTTTTGTACTACTTTGGCAAAAGTGTAAAGTTAGCATCAAATTTTCAAATATTATGTTCAATTAAATATGAAATGTCGATCGCTATTATAATTACTTGTAATAAGGATATATTAATTAATATAATAGATATCCTATCTACAATTGACCTGTCTTCAATTTCTAGTAACTATATAGAGTTACTTGTAATTTAATGAAGCGATTAGGCAGCAAGTAGAGATTGATTATAGAAAAATAAATAAAAATATTTATAATTTATTTTCTTTATAGGTATTTAATGAGTGACGGTCCTAGTGGTAGGTTTTTACATAGTGGTTCTATGTTGAATCCTACTGGAGGTTTAATGTTGATATATGGTGGAAACATACATAATGATACTGGAGTAAATTTGGTTTCATCTGGTGGTCAGTGTTATACTGCACAACCATTACTTTATGATACCTATTGTGATTCTTGGACTCAAATGGCATTGCCTTCAAATTTATTCACCAGTCTCATGCGATTTGGACATTCTGCAATAACATTTGAAAAATCTATGTATATTTATGGTGGTTTCAACGGCCAAATGCTCAATGATATCCTCAAGTACAAAAAACCAAACTGTTTTACATTTCTAGTGTTCTCACTGATAACTCATAAAACTTTTATTTTTTGCTTTTAGATTTTCTCCTGGAAATTGTTCATCAAATAACATGATAACTAATTGCTTAAATAGTCGTCATTTTGGTGTTAAATGTGTCTGGGATAATGAAAAAGCCATTTGTTTACCATTTTCAGAAATCCCAGCCATGCCACCCAGTATAGATTTTGAATCAACTTATAGGTAATATAAATTTAATCTTACATTAAATAAAAATAAGTGTTGTTTTCTAATCCTTTAATATTGTCAGTATTAAAATATTTTGCTATGTAAATTTAAAAATTGTAGCCGTTGTCCAGAAGAAAGTAAGTCACAAGTCACTGGAATTATCGATCAATGCAAGCGACAAACTACATGTGAATCATGTGTTCATACTCACCGTTGTGGCTGGTGTCCTTTGTCAAATTCATGTGTTCATGATATAGAGCAATGTACTACAATGAATAGAGATGATATTCCATATCGTAGTGAACGTGTAAGTGTATAGTCTGATGACCAATCTATGGTATACATGCTTTTATCTAAATGTATTAATATAGATGATTTTGTTTTTGCAGCCAATAACATCTGGTTATCAATGTACTAATGAAAATAGTGACCATATGCGTTGTAACCATCTTCATTCTTGTCAATATTGTGTTACTCATACTGGATGTCATTGGAATTCCAAGATTGAAGTTCCTATATGTGTACCAATCACAAACAAATCCATGATACAAGATTTTACTGTATGTTTTTTCTCCCAAATGTATCATTATTTTATTAATACAATTTAATAACTCCATACTCTTTTACATAGTCACCAGATGTATGTGAAAGTGTCTGTGACCATTATACTGAGTGTACTAATTGTACAAAAGATGAATGTATTTGGTGTCAGAATAATGAACGATGCATTGACAAAAATGCATACACGTCTTCATTTCCGTATGGTCAGTGCAGAGAATGGACAACAGATGAACACCGTTGTAGAACTTCACCAGGTGAATAATTGCTAATGTTGATGAGTGATTATCAAATTTTCTTTTTAATATTTGATATGTATTAAAGAATATTTTAAGACTTAACTTTAATATAATATATATTATTTTACTTGACGTCATGACGTTCAAAGTGTTAATTAAAAAAAAATTTTAATCATTATACTTAATAATTGAAAAATTAAAAGCATTATTTTAAATCGGTAAATTTTTTTAGGTAATTCACAGTGCAATTATTACAAGACTTGCATTGACTGTCGAGATGATCTAGAATGTGGTTGGTGTGATGATGGATCGGGTACTGGTCTAGGTTCATGCATGGCAGGTGGAAATACACCACCCCAATCATGTTCTCAAAATAAATGGTATTTCACTCACTGCCCAAGTTAGTATACAAAATCAAGCATTAACATTAATTTTTTTATTAAAAAATAAGAGTTTCACAAAGATTTATCTATTATGGTTAGTGTGTATAGTATATATATGGTACTGTAGTATATTAGAATTTATATTATTACATGCATTATTGCATGTATATATAAACATTGTAGGTATTGGTAATGTTATAGGTAATAAATTGGTTTTTATTAAAAAAAATTTGTAGTTTTTCAAAATTATTTAGATAGTTTTGGGAATTTCCTCTATGAAATCACACCCTTAATGTTGAACATTTGCTATACAAATAAATAAAAAATAAGAATTTTTATATTGAATTATGTTTTACTCTAAAATATAATAACAAAACAAATTAAAAATCTAATTAAAATACATTTTTTTTTTTAATTAAAAATTAAATTAATGAATTATAATGAAGGTAACAATCGTTAATAAACAAGCATATGGATAATAAGTAAATTAGTATTAATTAATGAAAATTAATAAAATATTGTGTAATCTACTTCTACATGATATAAAAACAAGTTATAAAATAATACTAAATTGTTAAAAAAATAGTATAGTTAAGTATTATAGTATAGTATAGTATAGTATATAGTATAGTATAGTATATTATTATAGTATTATTATAGTATAGTATTTAAATCTGAAGAAGAAACAAAATGTATTAATTATTTTAATAAACTGAACAATAAATAATATTACTGAGAATATTATTATATTATTTAAAAAACAATCAATATGTTTTATTTTTTTTTTAGAACAAAGGATTCTTAAGAATAAGTAAAATTTAGTATTAAATATATATATATATATATATATATTTGCTTTAAATAAGATAACTAGATTAAGTGGACTTCATAGTATTTTTTATACATATATATATATTTTAATATTTTGTTCATACTAATTCAAGCTTGTTTTTTTAATTACACAGCTTGTCAGTGCAATGGCCACAGCACTTGCATGAACAATACTGATGTGTGTATACACCCATGTTCAAATAACACTGAAGGTCAAAATTGTGAGACTTGTCTTAAAGGATTCTATGGGAACCCAGTTAATGGTGGTGAATGTAAAGGTAATGTTTTATTTGATCAATTATTTATTATGATTTGTATTTGTATTTATTTATTTTGTTCCAGTGGGTAGTAAAAATAGTTAAATTATATTCTTGAATTTTAATTTTATAGAATGTCGTTGTAACAATCAAGGTAATCATTGTAATCAAGAAAATGGAAAATGCTATTGTACTACAAAAGGTATAATTGGAGATAATTGTGAAAAATGTGACACAAACAATCATTATCTTGGAGACCCATCTAATCATGGTTCTTGTTTTTGTAAGTAAAATATCTAGTTGGTCATAAAACAAAACAATTTAGATAGTTGTATATTATATTATGTTTTGTTATGTTTTATTTATTATATTATGTTATATTATATTATGGTTTTGTCTAGATTAAGAAAAATTAACGGTACTTTTCTGTTATCCCTACTACCGCGAGTCGCAACCCTCAATTCTATTATCTCGACTATACCTCGCCGATGTCGTGATTACCGGACTACAGTTCAGTCAATTACTTGACACCGGTTGCAGTTAGCGGCCAGAGTGGTCACTTGCTAGCCGCACTCGAAAGTGACCATCAAATCGAAAATATCCCTCGATTTGATATGCAACACCACTTAAGGTAGGTCACAGGGCTAAGAAACTTATTATTACCAACCGTTGTTAGCAAAATTATTTGGCATCGTATCTTAGCCCTGCGACCTACCTTATGTGATGGTGCATAGCAAATCGAGTGATATTTTTGATTTGAATGTCACTTTCGAGCGCGGCGAGCAAGTGACCACTCTGGCCGCTAATTGCAACCGGTGTCAGGTAATCGAGCGAACTGTAGTCCGGTAGTCACGTCATCGAGCGTAAGTAGGAATAACAGAAAAGTACCAAATTAACAATATAATACATAAGTACAAATATGCTTCCCTACTAATACTTCTGTATTCTAATGTTTCAAGCATTACAAAATGTTATGTTATTTTAGATGATCTGACCATTGATTATCAATTTACGTTCAACCTGTCTAAAAAAGATGATCTAAGATTCACACAAATCAATTTTCAAAATTCCCCTTCTAAGTCTGATGTGGACGCTGATTTTAGCATCACCTGTTCGGTTATGGCCAAGATGAACATCACAGTCAGACCTGGTATGATTTAATAAAAAAATATTTAAATTTTAAAATTATAATATAGTGCTATATTGATCAATAACAATATTAAAACTTAATTGACCTGTTGCTGATCATTTTTTCAATAAAGTTTTGTTATAAATTAACATATTTATTTCAATTTATTCTACAAATATGGACACATTTTGTACAAGTTTTTCAAATGCTGACATATTATTATAATTTATATTCAACAACTTAGGTTTCATTCAAATCTTTATGGGTTTTTATGTAGTTCTTAACCTATCGTATAAAAATTAATTTATTTTTATGCTTCCTAAGACTTAATAATTTTAATAATAAATTTAAAATAAAATGTATAATATTATATAAGTACTATAAAAGAAATTACGAGTGTTTTCCTAGGTACTAAGTCTACTCTAGTTATGACATTTTACCTTGTTTTGATTATATTCAAACTTACTTTCAATAAAAGTGTCATAAAATTCATAGAAAAGAATGTATATAATTATATTTTTAAACTTAAATAGTTTGTATGTGATTTCATATTGGTTTACTTATATTCAGTGGAGAGTTCTAGTGGGTATTTTCTTTCAATAATTTAGGTGTATACCAATAGATTTTTAGAGGAATGCTATTGCGAGTATTGCTTATATTATTAGTAAGTCCAAAAATATATTTAATCAAAACAGCTTAAGCTCATAAAATCTTGTATGATGACTAATATAAAAAAACAATGTTTGGTTTTTTATTTTTTAACGTTTCAAATTTTATAAAATGTCTTAAACATTAAAACAGTTGGTAATAACAAATTTTTATTTGTTTACATTACTATTAAAAAAAAGTTTTTTGTTCATAATCTATGATATATTTTAATACTTTTAATTAATATCATGTTGTAAATACTATTTTGAATTGGAATTTTGATAGAATTCTTGAAAAATTAATACTTTTAATGATATTTTTTTACATTTAAATTTTAAATTATCATTAACTAGGTACTAAGGCTGTAGGCACCTACATAATATTAGAATGGAATAATATTTATACTAAGGTATGTTTTTTTAACTTTTTTTAATGCATATAACTTTAATCTGAAAACTAAATCAACAAAAAAATATTCATGTTGTAATAATATATGTAATAATATGTTATTTTCTATGATTTGGAAATTTAACATTGACTTGTGACTTTAAATTTGATGGTATATATTTTTTATTTCACTGTATCCAGTATTCTAGTCAGTATATTATCATTTATCATGTTACAACTTGTAAATTTCATTTTTATAATATTTCATGTTTATAGCATCCGGGCCAGAAAAAATGTTACTACCATTACAGAATTGTACAAACTTCAGGACTAAGTTTTTAAAATCCGAATACATGTTTGGTACTGGCGATAACATGTCACTGACAACGTTCTATGTTTATGTTTATGATTTCAAACCTCCACTTTGGATACAGATATCATTTTCTCAGTACCCAAAATTAAATCTTCAACAGTTTTTCATCACATTTTCTTCGTAAGTATTATTTGATCACAGTGTATTCTAAAAATATTATTATTATTATCATTAACATGGATTTTTGTTACAATATTGTAGGTGTTTTTTGTTATTACTGTTGGTGGCTGCCATATTGTGGAAGCTTAAACAGAAATATGACATGTACCGCAGAAGACAGGTAGGTCTTATTACTTTTTAATAATAAATAATAAGTAACCACAAGTCATATTTCTTCTAATTCTGTAGACTGTAATAATACCAAAAAAAAATCAATCTTAATACAGTTTAAAATTTTTAGAAAATAAAATCTTATGGCCATCATCATTCATAACTATATGATTACAATTTTACTTTACAGATAGACTTAAACTAAAACTGTCCATGCATAAGTAGTAAAAGTTTTAGAAAAACTTTCACTTTAAACTACCTTCTCATCCAAACTCCTTATTTAAAATCTAGCCACTTGTACAATACCTGAGAATTTCTGAAAAAGAACAGGGTAGATATCTTTATAAATATCTAAACTATTTTAGAGACTATTCTTAATGAGTAAATAAGCATGCAAAAACAAAATTGAAGATAGTGGTTTGACTGACTTATTAATTCTTCTCTCACGTTTTCATATTTCATGTAAATAATCATGTATCATACATTCTTATAACACGCTAAGGCACAAATTGCATATTTCTTAAAAAAGAAAAAAGTATTGTCATAATATTATGTAGCCTGAATCTGATGGATGAAATTCCAAAAAATCTATGTGATTGATACGAATACCGGTAATCTATTTCAATCTAAAAATGGTCAACACAACTTAGTACTGCGATGTATAGAGCTGAGCGTGTAAACAAATGCTTGACAATGTAATAATACTATAATATTATATTCTGTTTGCGCGTAGAGAATGTTCGTAGAAATGGAACAGATGGCCAGTAGACCGTTTTCAGTAGTCGAGGTGGAAATAGAAAAACGCAACGCCGTTCATGGTAACCAGATACCAACCATTTCTGTATCGAGCAATTTGAGAAAACGCAAAATCGTATGTTTTAATAATTATAGTTATAATTTGTGTGCTTAAAAACATATTTCATTACAGGACGTACCGAATCCAGTGGCCTTGGAACCTTGCGCCGGAAATAGAGCAGCCGTATTGACGTTGCTCGTCAGACAACCTACAGGCAACGATAAATATACACCACACGGATATTCCGGTACGTCACACATAATAATATTAAAAGCCTTTTACTTATTCAGATTTCAAAGTGGTTCTTTTATCGCAATCCATACAATACCTTTAAAAAATGAAAAATAATACTTGTATTACGTGTATACTTGTTCATAAATAAAGGACTGGACACTGGTTTTCACAACTCTTGACTTGGGTGCGTTGTGGCTCGGAACTGTATACTGATAATTTATAGAATACAATATATTAGGTCAGGATTGATTTGTCCCTATATATTTTTGTTGATAATTAAAACGATAATTTCAGAAACGCGCTAAAATCATGGCCCACGTCCATTGACGAAAGGACAAAACTATAAAACAATATCTATATTGTATTATTAAATATTAATTGACTAAACTAACGAGTCTTACAGCCAGACAGCCTCCACATCCAATGTCTACGTTATTAACTACCGACCTATGATCTCCACAACATGGGAAGTTACCCTTAAACATTTTAATAAAAATAATTTAAATAATTAAAAATAAATAATTCCACACCATAAACCTTATAATCTCACTGCACGTGGCGTGTCTGATAAGCTACACGATCCGTGAGCCGTGTATAGGAAAAATTTGAGACATACTTCCTTTATCTCCCAGTTTGACCTCTACAATATACATCATACGTCGTTCGTTTTTATTTTTGCCAGACTAGTTTTAAAATGTATTATGTACCTGCTACTGTTCAAACTAATAAGTAATAATATTTGTCATGTTTTTGTCATTCATCTCAGGTCTAGCGATAGCATCTGCTCTGGTTGTGGTGGGTAACGTCCAACATTCCAAGACCAATGGAATCGACAACGGCAGTTCTCCGCTGCCGGGAAAAGAAGACGTCCGCTGGACCGGTAGGGGTTTGAAAGCCAGCCAGCATCCTAGCGAAGCGCGAATTTAAGATAACCACGACGACGACATTCACAATCCCTCTTCTCTTCTCCGGCTACGTCCGTGGTTTTTTCTCGCTACAGCGTAACATAATAATATAATCGTATAAAACAATACCTACACCTATATATATATATATATTTATGTATTTATATGTATATATATTGTGTGTATAGTCGAACCCGATAAGACTGATGAGATCGTATATATTATTAAAATATACGTTTATACGGTGCATTTATGTAATACTTTATTACTATTATATTTAATATTATATAAAATTAAATATTAATACTACTATACTACTACAACTATTACTACAACTACTACTACTACTACTACTACTAATACTACTACTACTACTACTACTACTATTACCAGCACTAGTGAACTATATTTGTAAGTTTCCGAATTAATCTGATGGCCTGTCGGATGGTCATCGGATTGATTTATAAACGACACAATGTACGACGGTACCTATATAATAATAATAATAATATACATGATAGGTACAACTACGCTTGGCCCGTTTTTCTTTTTAATTTTCTTTTCCTGCCGCTGCGTCGTTGAGTAACATAATACATTTTTATGGTATTGTCGCTGAGTACAGGCCATTTTTTTAATCTCGTAGGTACGATATTTATTGAATCTCATTTTGGTCCGCAGACTTTCGTGGTACAAAAATCTCAAATTTGTGTCTCAAACACCAACTGATAAATACGCCATACATTACAATGTGTCAATATTGGTTCCTCTGTGATCTAAATTGACTTTCCTCCCATTTTTTAGCTTGCCTGCCATCGCCATGCATATTGCATACATACTCATCGCTCAGTGTGCAATAGTTGTCTTTTCTGGCACTCGGAGCTGCACATTCCTGTTATAATATTAAACTATACCGTGTAGGTAGTTGGAATACAAGTAGATAACATTACTCATGTCGTTATTTGTGATTATCCAGATAAATATATATATATGTTAAATATACATACGTACATATACGTCGTACGATATTATAATTATTTAATATTTATGATTATTGTTTATAAAATTATAACTGTAACACCTAAATAGTATTATAATTGTTATTGTTGTTGTACGGCACAGTATTTCTTTGCAGTAAATGGAAATTGGGAAAACATCCATTTCGCGAGTTACATCATCGACCCGGAATCATTTAATTCCTCCAAAAATAAATGCTTCATTACAATCACAGTTAATAATTTTAAGAAATATAGCAGCAGCGGCTATAGATCAAATACAATTATATTGCTTGTTTATTCTTCCATTTATCGCATACGATCCAAGAGAATCCGTATTGTGGACTATATTAGTCATTATTACTCATTTCTCCATTTTCGTATTCTCATCAGTAATTTGTCTGATCGCAATGTAATTATGTATTATATATATATATTGCGTATCGAGATGTGATATGATGTTACTTGATCGTTGATCGATTTTCATTATTATTTTCGTGTTTTATTTATACTTTATAATCGACTAGGTACATAATATTATGATAATATCGTGGTCCATACTCTGAAGCGGGGCCAAATTAAAAATTGTTCGTCCAGCGGGTGTCCGGCATGACACGACGACGATACTCGTATTCGATATTAATCTATTTTCTCATTATGATATATGTAGTATTATTGAGTTACGACAAATTTTGTAAACATTATTTGTTATTATAAATTATATATTACGTGTTCTGATAAAAATAAAAGCGTATTATTTATAATAAATATTTTCTGTGATTTTAGATTCGCTTACCTACTCAATTGTTTTTACAATTTCTTACAAATTGTTTTTCTTTAGTGTTAACTACTACTTTATGATGTATGTATGTATTATACGGACGGTTAAAATTTCCAAATAACACTGCTATAAGTGCTAATTATTATTAATTGATACAGTTATATAAATATATTATAATTTTATGTTTATCATTATTATTAATTTATTATATTATTATATATCATTAATTTTAGTTTATAAATATTTTTTTAATACGTCCATTTTTTTTTTGTATTTTCATTATCATATATTTTTTGTTGAAAAAAAAAACTATTAAACTATAATACTTGTTTTGTCATTAATTATATGTTATTTAATATCCTAGTTTATTTTGTATTAAAGAAAAAACAGGACACAGAGTACCTATATGGCTTAAATTAAATTATATGATCCATCTATTGTACTTACAAAAATAAAATTATCTTAAATTTAATGCAAACGAATAATCTTAGCTTTTGAAAATATTGTTTAAAAAAAAAAAAACTTGAATATATTTTGATATTTCATTTAAATCTACATCAATAACTATTTATATAATATTATTATATGCAAACATAAACGCAATTGGGAATATTAAATATTATGTTCAATAATGTTATTAAAAATGGTTAAACTGTTAAAAAAATAAAATAAATATGTAAATATTTAGTGTCTATCTATTTTTATTGATCATATATTTAAAAAATTAAAATTAATGCAAACGGTGAGCAAGTGGGTATCTATTTCTGCTGTACAATAGTCGTTTATACGTACAGTATATGATACTGCAGTGTCGAGTGCACGGATCGCTTTAATAGTGTAATGGCAAAATCCGATTGAGTACAGTAGCGACTCAACCTGTAGTACGCGGAAAGCTCATTGGTACCTTTACATATTATTATTAAACAAAAAAATGGCCAGGTGGTATGTAAAGATTTCAAACTGTGTAAGTGGTACGGGAATATAAAAAGGTTGAGAGCCGCTGGAGTACAGTTTACCTTTTTGAACAACCCAATTGAGCACACTCAAACGAATGTAACGTTACCAATTTTTTTTTCTATATCGTTTTATTAGAGTTAGTTGTGTTTTATGAGTCGAATCAGAGGTATATTTTAATTGTAAGGCATAACGATTGTTTGCAATCTATTGGGTACGAGTCAATATTAATGGTACGCCATGCCATTAGTTTTTCTAGAAATTCAGGTTGAAATGATGATGATAGTTTTGTAAATTGCGACTAATAGTATTATATACTCATAAAAATGTGAGTTTTATTGGAAGCCAAAAAATTAATGCTTAATATGACTTGCAACAAATATTTAAGAAATTACAATTCTGAAGATTTACTTAAATAATTGGTAAATTAATATTATTTAATAGGATGCCACTTTAAAATTTGTGATTTATTTATGATAAAACATAGTTATCTATAA
>VUJU01001927.1:18614-46057 GCA_009835225.1 Aphis craccivora
AAATTTTTATAGGCGCCCTTAAAAATATAACAATTTAATATTATAGAAAAATGTAATTATTACACACAGTTACCTATTACTTAAATTTTTTTTACTAAAACATTTTAAAATTTTTTGAGCATCTACAAATGCGTTTCCGGCGCCCCGGGCGACCGCCCAGTTCGCCCGTGCCTTGGGCCGCCACTGGGTAATCGGTCAAAATATCCAAATGTACCTATCCATTTTTACGAAAATAAGTATCTACATTACAGTTTACTTAATACTTTCTAATAAAATTATCTCAAATATCAACTACTTACTTGTATGTATTTTCATACGAAATCATTTAAGCCCTGGTTTCCTACATCCACGCATCCGTGATCACGCATATGTTGCCACAGTAGCGATCGCTGCGTGATCACGGATGAAAGGTTATAGGAATCCAGGGATTAAGTTAATATTATGTATTGGAATAGGGTTAACAGTGAATGAAATGATAGAATATTTTAATAATGGACTAATATGAAAACAGAATAATTACTGAGACCTATTAGGTAAATTTTGTTTTCAGTAAAATAAATAAAAATAAAAATATTAAATAGGTACGTTGAAAGGTGTACAACTATCTTGAAAAATCTAAAAAATTGAGTATCGTCTTTGAACAATAACTTATTAGTTATTATATATATTATACATACGACTATACGAGACATGAGTATAAAAAACAACTTACCAATTTCACATTCTTCATTGATTTCTATTTTCTAAGATAATCACATTATAAATTATAATTTATAACAAATTAAAACTTAAAAGTAATTACAAATACAACTATCAAAAGTAACATGCATTAGCTAATGTTTTTTTTATAAATTATTGGAACTTAATAAATCAGCTTACTAATATTGTAGACGTTTTAAAATACTCTTCATGTAATTCATATCTACAGTGTTTTGAAATAGTGTGAATACTGAAAATTATAATACTTAAAAAATATAACATTGATATTGTATCACTTCTAATAACCCATTCAATGTATTTTGATATCTTGCTTAATGCCTACCACAATTTAAGATAAATTGTGATGCCTAATAACTCTAATAACTAATTATTAATAAAAATTCAAAATATGTAACTATTATTGTGTCATCAAGTCATGTGGTATAGTTGATGACAACCTGATGAACTCAAAATTGAATGCACTAAATGAACATAAAAGTATTTTAGACAACTTTAAGAGCTTTTTGCTCCAGGGAAGCATCATCACATAAGTATTTATTGTATACATGAAATATTTGTTGTTTTATAGTGTTTTCCACCACACTACACTAACTGCACCAGTGTATATTTTATATGTTCCATTTGCAAGATTAATGTACACTGAGTAGACTTTATGTTTCACCTAAATGCACTATGCCAGTTTTTTGCAAAGTACTACAATACCAATTAAATATTTTATTATCTTTATAGATAAAGAATAGTAATAAGTATAAATTTTATGTATCATCTACACTTGCATCAGCCCGTGTTAAGACGATTATCAGTGAACTGTACCAGTTCTACCTTGGTGCGATAGTGCGGTGTGGTGGAAAACGCTATTAATAAGTTCTTGATAAGAAGTACCAAATACATATTGCTCCACGGCATAGGCGTAGGGTGGTCAAATTTGTTGGGGGGCTTTATCCCTTCCAGGGAGAGGACATTTACGAGTTTTTGGGAGCCTATGATTCAAACTGGGGGGGGCTAAGCCCCCGCTAACTACACCCATGACAAAAAAAAATTATTTTACGTCATGCTACACCTATGCTCCATGGGGGTAGAGCATGTAACATTTAACAAATATCTGACTTCATCAGCCTGCAATCAAGAAACATTGAATGTATAAAGAATAATTAAATTTCAATAACTGTCAAAATGAAAACATATTATGGCACTAAAAGAATGGAATCCATTGTGTACATGATCTAACATGAGATTAACCAAATATATGTTAGTTATTGTTCACAACAATGTTATGTATACAATATATATATTGTATAATGCATATACAGCTAATAATTATCTTAAAATATAAAATACATGCTGGATATCCTTATAAGTTATAACTAAATTGCTGAACTTCAAGGTCGTTGAAACAAAGCTGTAGGTGTAAATGTTTGTAAATATTGAATTGTATTATAAGATTATTATTATTTTTATGTTTAAATATTTGTAAGTTTGTTGCTAGAAATATTATGTATGATACCAATAATTTCAGACAAGATAATGTTAACATTTTTTTTTATTAACATTATTTGTAACATTTTTTTTTAGTGTAACTTAAAATCAAAACTATTGCAATATACAACATTGTTAATCAAACAACAAATAGATTATTTAAATGTTATTTTAAAAGGAAATGTGATGAACACTAAAAATTGTGATATTATATACATACTTAATTTTAATATATAGCCGAGATAAGGTATGAGATAAATCAATGTGTTTTCAAGGTTTCTATAAAAATGAAGTAACTCAATTTGTAGCCAGAGAAAGTTTTGTATTGAATCGAAAAATAGTATATACAAATAACGTGAAGGAAATAATCAATTTAACAAAAGATCATGTAGTAAATCTGCTTATTTATTAACGGATCTTATCATCAGTCTAAAGTATAAACAATGATAATTCTCTCCCTTAAAACGTTATATACGTATCCTAGTTTTACATTGTCAAGTCCATAATAGCATTGACAATATCGTTGTTGTTTTTTAGTAGAGCTTCAATAGCCTTGCGCTTAGTCACTTGTGCTTGCGCACAGACTAGGTCTACATCCTTTTCTTCTACACCCTTATAATCAATCTCGCCTTCTTCTTCTTCTTCTTCTTGGATAGGCTGGCTGACCATTGGCCTGGATGCACCATCTTTGTCTAATACACTGGGCATCATATCAGCAGACTTGAATTTCTCAGCAGCTGCAACTTGTGCTTGCTGGCTTAAATCTTCAATCTTAGCCTCACCAAACACAATGTAAGTGTCAGATGCCGGGTTTTTAAAGACATCAGGATTGTTAATAACAAACAGAATATTTTTGGACTTGCGAATGGTCACTCGATTGACTCCATGGATCTAAAACCAATATAATTTTGAGAATCGATAAATAACATGCATAATAAGTAATAACCAAACAATATTTTTACACACCTGCTTGAGACCAAGTTTGGATATAATCTTCCTAGCTTTTTTCTCGCCTCGGGACTGTCTGGCCTTGTTGGACAAGTCTTCCGCGGTGACACCACTCGCTCCTTCACCACCCTTGCCTGCTGCGACATCTACGCCGCTCGAATCGCTGTCACTGTCTGCAGCATCTTTCTTGGGTTCCTCGAAGCTTACTTTTTTTGTTGCATCAATTTCCGTTAACTCCGGCATGTTTCCTGTAATAAAACATACACGTTTGTTCCTTTAAAAATCGGTTCACTTTTGGATAACCTATTAATGAGAAATGTGCACAAACTTAACTTCTTGTGCTACTTACTTGATCTGTGGCGTTAAAAAAAATTGAAGAAGCTACGAGAAAGAATCGCGACTCTCGAGGTTAGGTACGAAAAACGTGTTGTGATCAACAAAAAAACTCGTGAAGACCGAATTCGGTATTATCGAAATCACAATTCAGTATTCACAATAGCAAGTCAAGGAGCTTGTATGAGGATATTATTTATAAAAGAAATAGTACAGTGTTACCACGCGTGATAATATCGAAAGTCTCGATCGACCTCATTAATGACAAAATATGACCCCCAAATGACCATAAATCCATTGATAGTGTCTTAAATCATGCTATAAATACAAGATTATGATTACATTTATTATTATTATAAATACATTATTATGATTTATGATTTATCATACTTACGAGTTACGACGCGCGCCGGCGCGGAACTGAAGCACTACAAATGGCTAAAATAGTAAAATCAATGAATTCGAAATAAATAATAAGAACCCTAAAGAATAGTAAGAAATTAAGAATAATGAAAGTATGAATAATAAAAATAGTCAATAGAATGTCAAATCAATAATATTTTACGAGTGTACGACTAAAGCCTATAAGATTATATTATAACATTGAAGTTTATTTCAAGACCAGCAATTAGCGAATCGATCGTAAAAATTCTGAATACCTACAACAAAACCTTAGTTCAATTCGTCTTAGTTACGTATGATTTCGTTGTACAGCAACAGCTTATTATATAGTTGTAACCACTAATAACTACACCTTTTCATACAAATTATCGTAGTTAGTAAGTACCTAGTTGATTTGTATGCTCATCCTAAGACTTTAATGATAAAATGACTTGTTAAAATCTTTATTTAGGTTGAACAAAATATTCGACACCGACACCCACGGACGACGAATGTTATACAAAAAAGAAAAACAAATTTTCATTAATGGTACTGTATCGGCGGTCATGAATAACGTTGCCGTAAACGTATCCAAGTATCAAAAGACGTTGTACGGTTTTGCTGTCATTGACCGGCAAACAGTTCGCGTAATGGGTACAGAAAATTCAATGGATAGTGCAACCGATGTTCCGCAGTATTGTCTTGACACAAAGACGGACGTCACTCAAGTAAAACGATTCATTGTTTTCTAAAATGCATAATATATCATTATGAATTTCGGATTTGGGAGAAAACATTTATTACAACTTTAGATCAATTGGAATATAATATAATTCCATGTTCCACGGCATGTCAATAATAAAATCATTAAAACCTTCGATATAAATAATATACTACATAATAATACGAGCATTGACTATCTATGTTTAAGTATTTTCAATCTACAAACACGATTCCACTACACCATAGTACAGATTTATCTTCTTTGGACTTTGGATCTATCCAATGTAAACCGTTAAATAAAAAGACGATTGCCATTAATATTTGTCTATTTAGTATTTACCTATAATTTTTGAGTAGGATTAATGAATATTTTCTTATTGCACCAACGAAAAATTCACTAGCAACATTTCAAAATATATATCCGTTGTTTATTATTTTAATAATATACTGCGATTTGCAAAATTAACATTTAAAAAGTAGAATAATTTTTTTTCTAAGTACCTACTTATATAGGCACAATAAAAATTAGAATGATGGTTAATTTCATATTTTAGATACATTGGTGTACACTTGGTTATATAAATTGTCTAGTCGTCACTTGTTCAGAAGGTCTGATTGTTTACGACTGTGACCAACAGTTCAAACGTATTTATACACATAACTGCGAGGACAAGAATATGAAAGAAAAATACGCCAAAGGGATAGCTACATTTGAGTGTACTTACTTGTGTGTTGGTAAGTGCAATCAGTTTTTATTTCTATAAGATTTAGCGATGGTTTACATTCCCAGGAAATAGTAACGGATCAATCAGAGTGTTCGGACCAGACGAAGAGGGACAAGTGGTGTTTTTGGATAGAAAGTTGTTACACGGGGCTCCTATAACGGACATGTCGTCTTACAAACAGAACTTGGTTTCTTGTGATGAGTCTGGTTGTACAGTACTATCACAAATTGATTGTGGAGAATTGATGATCATTGCTCGAACTAAGGTTTTTGGGGGGTTGGTAAATATTCAAGGTAGCACAGCAGCTATTTGCTTTTCCAATAATACACAATTTATACATGATAAGACTAATGTATGCAATGAGAACGTAACGATTTGTTTTAGACATCCATGCACAACAACAGAAATGACCAGAATTGGAACAATGGCTGTAGGTTATGGATGCGGAACAATTCGTATATTTGATCCATCAGTAAAACTTGTAGAAGGAGATGCAGAAGATCAGCTTCCAACGATAATTCAAATGTCTGCTCACGCTAGATGTGTTACATCTATGTCAGCGGCTAAAGACTCTGATCTATTATTGAGTGTATCTGAGGATTCGTGGATCAGAGTTTGGAAAATAAACACTACGGTAATTAATTAATTTTTCAACATATAAAGTATATGTTAAACTTCATCATTTCAGACAGTTACATTGTTGTATTGCTACATGAGAGAAGATACTATGTTTGTGGGATGTCAATTCATGACAAGAAATGGATCAAAATTTTGTACTACAGCATACGATTCACCTTACATCACATGCTACACATTAAACCAGTTGTAGGATATGTAACTTTATTTAAAAAATAAACAAATTAAATTTAATGTGGTAAAAAATTTGAATTTAAAACAAGACATTGTATTTATACTGTATAAGTGGAGGGACATTAAATAATAAAAAAAAAATGACATCAGATATTATTGTGAGTATATAATTTTAGTAACTTCAATATTCTGGATGTTTCTATATGCAGATAACAGGATCCTTATCATAAGTTATAACATCTAACTATTACATATAGAAGGTCAGACTAAAAAAAAAAACAATTTGAAATTAAAAAACCTTAATTGTTAAATAAATTAACACCAGAGGACAGTGTCTCTTGTTTCATTTGGAATTTACACATCCAGGAACATTAAAGCCAGATGTTTGAGTTTAATTACTCTGAAAAAAAAAAAAATCATAATAAATTAGTAAATGTAATATTGACACACGAGCTGATCAAATATTCCCTAAAATTAGGGAAAAGAGTAAGATAACGATTTGGAAGGGTCAACCTTATACTCTGTTTCACGAGAGAGGATACACACAAGTAGTACATTCTGCTGTCACCGCCAACAGTACAGAAATTGTATTCCTCCCACGTAGTGACTATACACCTCGAAAACAATCATGTTACACAGAATACTATAGTACTTTTCTAAAAATATTATGAATGATGCAGGTTTTTTTTTTAAATATAATTAATAAGCACTTAGGAATTAATAGAATCAATTTACTTATACATCTTACATAAATAAAACCTTAGAGCAAATATATATTTATGACTATGAGCAAGATGCATACCAACCAATAAAGAAAAAGTGTACCTCTTTCTTTCATGGAACAGAGTATAGACTGGATGTATACCTACCATCTGTGAATAGCTCAGAAAAGAAAAAGTTATGTATCTACCAATATTAAAAGTATATACAATAAAATTAATATAAAATAAAAATTAACATTTTTTAACTACCATAAATAAAACATCAATACCGTATCATACTTAAGATAGACAGGTATTCACTTAAGTTTTAGATAAGCACTTGAATTATAAATAAATTGATAGTGGTTAACTTTAAATTATGTTAATAGGACACTAGAAGAAGTCTAGACAGGAAAAAATAAAAATATATTTACCTACTTCGCTATCAATTTTAGGCCTCTTAGCGGCTTTACCGCCCTTTGAATTTGAATTGGCTGCTATTTTACGTTTCTTTTCTTCTACCTACAATAATAAGCTTAAATAAGAAATCAATTATTAAAACCCAATAGAAATATTCATTTACATACACTATTTTTTTCTTCTTCAATTACTTCTTCTTCCTCTTCTTCAAATTCTTCATCAATTTCATCATCATCCTCTTCATCAGCCATTCCTTCACCAGCTACTCCAAATAAATTTTTCGTATTTTAAATAAATATCATATCATAAATTAAGTATATTTATAATTGTGCTCAGAAATTTAAATAGGTTCATCAGATTCATAATCAGACGCAAATTACCCAAAAACAATTCATCATAGCAAAAAAATATATCAAATCTATATTAATACTTACTACCAACTGAGTGATTTCCCAATAGATGAATTGGACCATTGCCTTTTACAAGTTTAAACGTAACTGGAGGGTCTGGGAACAAGAGATCAAGTACACATTGACTGTGACCAGAACCTCCTTTCAATACAACAACAGGGAACTTAATATCAGATTTGTAACCCATTGCTTCAACTTCAATTACATTTACTTCACCATCTGGTACTTCTGGTCCTAGAACAGCCTACAAAAAAAAAAAAAAAAAAATGAATTTGTAAAAATTAAATAGAAAGAAAATAATTGAATTAAAAATTAGGTACCTGTTTGACAAGTAATGTATGTTCACCCCGGAAAACGTGAGAACTTTCATTGGCATCTGATTTTACATCGGGATCCCACACTTCGGTACCCTTTGTCTTATCCAAAGTAACTCCTAAAATGATTTTAACAAATATATATTGTTCATGAAAAACATAAAGGAGATGTAGTTAAAAGCAACTTCCAATACATGCACTTTAACAGTCACACAAATTCATTGAGTTCAATAATACTTATCAGCAATATAGGTTAATTAGATAAATAGGAATTCAAATTAGTTTTTTTGTTGTATAAAACTAATAAGTTGTTAATTGTGGTATATAAGACATACCATATAACAAAAATTAAAAACCGGAATAACGGGAGTGCGAGAAGAAATAAAACTTCGGAGGTCGCTCATTTGCCTTGAAACAATCACCATGTTATTTTATATGTTAGATTTAACAAGACGGAATACCCGGTGGGCACACGGGTAGACGTGTGAGAAATTAAGTACGCGAGTTTTGGTCATAGACGAATAGTTATGTAAGTGGGTTTTCGAGCCCAATAATATTGACACCACGTAACAAAATCGTTGAAAAATATAAATGACAACACGCGTTCCCTCTTAAGAGGAAAAACCGAAATAAATTACTATGGCCAAGCACGAGACTACAAAAAAATAAAATTAATCGAGGAACGCACAATGACTTCATCAAACATTATGTACATAGCGAAAATAATGGAAAAATGTTCTTACACAAAGAACGGGTACGCAAACCATGTGACTTTTAGGCTTCAGTTTGACGGGGGCACTCCTAAGGATAAAAATCTAGCGTTTGAGTAACGGCTATTAAGAAAACGTGTTAACCACGCGAGAAAAAAAAACATGCAAAACGCATAAATACAATATTGGTAGACAGGGGGGAAGCTAAAAAAAAAAAAAAAAAAAATCGCCAACGTGTGGAGTGCGGAACCATATTAAAAATATGACACACGTCGTGCGAAGTTTTGGCGGGGCCATTATACTCACCCCAGAAGTAGTCTTCTGTCATTCTGATATTTCGAGTGTTTATTGACGTGAAAATGTATTAAGCGTGTGTGCCGATGCGTTTGTAGTAAAAACGCGTTGTTAAAAAAAAAATGAGTAGTAGGTAAATTGACAATTGCGCACAGTGTGGACGGCACGACAACTGCAACAATAATGGCCGACAGCGGTATTCGACTTTGTCGCCGTCGTTGTTGCCGGTAAACAAAATCCGTTGTCTGCCCGTTCCGCCATCTGTGGCGCTACCTACGGACGCCACGCCGGTTCAGTGAAGCCATAACGAAGAGAATAATACAGTTAAGGCCTACGATTGGTACGCTCGTCTACGTAATTTTCGCCTTATCTGTTCGTTTGTCATTGGATGCCATAATTGCCGCGTTATCTGCACACGGTTCGGATTTTAGTTTTTCGCAGTAAAAACTAAAAATTAAAAAGTATAATCATTGAATCGTACAGTACAATAATATCATAACACCTAATTGTTAACCATATTTAATATTTTTTATGTTGGTTTTCCTACTGATGAGTGATGATACTTTGTAGATTGCGTTTCAATATTGAATATTTACACAGACATTGATATAAACCCATGAGAATAATCCTTTTTGTAACACGTCTTCATTTAATAGATTCATACTAGTTTTTTTACTCATAAATAGCCCGTCCAGATTATATACAACTAACGTAAAAAATGTTCGAAATGTCCATAGTCAGAATAGGCCTGATCATTCTAATAGCTGCGTCAATGGGTGCCTTTTGGTACCTGGATACGGTGTTTTATCACTGGGACGGAGTATTGCCACAACCGGAAGAAATGGTTGTTGAAACGATACCAGAATCTTCAAAAAATATTACTTCTTTCAATAAGCTCAAAGAATTTGTGCCAACAAATGAATGGCAAATAATCCAAGAAGGTATAAAATTAAATTCTGTATTGTTTAGCAAACCTAATCCTATGTATCTATTCTAATTTAATATTGTAGTATTCCTTAAATATGTTTAAGATTTTAACTCCTGATGAAAATGTATATTTAAGCAAATGTTTACTGCAATACTTAAAGTGATAAATATTTTCATTTTATGTTCAATATAATGTAGTAAAATTATGTAATATTTAAAAAGTAATCTGTATTGGCTACCATCTAAATTATTATATTTTCAAATTATAAACATACGTTTTCTTGGTTCTGGTTAAGCTCCTAAATTAAATCCTAGTTCAATTACATATTAGGTACACATAATTTTTTTTAATTGAGCATTTGACTTTTCATTATAGTTATAGACCAAAATAATTAATTTACTAGTCTAATGTTTGCTACAGAATATTAAATTTGTTAATCAGTAAAAATATTTATACTTTTCTTAAGATCAACCTATTCCTCCTGGACTGCATGTACAAATTGATCTACAGACTGGTGAGAAAAAGGCTAAATTAATGGAGAGCAATATAAATAATAAATCAAATAGTTTGGCCATTACAGACTCTCATAAATCAGAGAATTTTGTAAGTAATATAATGTATTATTCTTGAATTAAAAATCATATTTTACTGCTAATTTATAGATAGATCCAAATAGTATGCCAGATAATTCACACAAATTTAGACCTTATGAAAAGCTTAAAGATGATCTTAAAGATTTAAATATGACTATAAAAAGTGATATGGATGTAATGGATGAACTTTCTAGAAAATTTCAAGAACAAATGAAAGTATATGAAGATAGTGATAAAAATCTTCAGAATATTTTAACTGATCTTGAATATCTTCTACATCAAGTTGATACAGCTGAGGTTTTTGCAAAGAATAAAGGGTATGTGTTAACTATATTTGGTATATAATAAATGTTGTTAAATTTTACGACCAAAGTATGATGCTTAATTGTGTAAATTTATTAATCATATTTTTACTTTTTAAATTATAATATTAGTTTAACTAATTAATTATAACAATCTGTTTTCAGGATACAATTAATTATAATTCCTTGTATTAATAGTAATTCAAGTTATTTAAAATCACAAGGAGCACTGCTCCTTGGTTCTGCTGCTTCTAATAATCAAAAAGTTCAAATTGCTTCTTTAGAAAATGATGTTATACCACTTTTATTAAAGCACATTGATAATGAATTTACATTTTCTGTACGTACATATATTTCATTTTATTTTATCAATCTTAATGTTTTATTAAATTTTTGTTTAGGTTCAAAAAAATTGTATCTTTGCTTTATCATCAATTATTCGACGATTTCCTTTGGCGCAAAAACAATTAATAGATAATAATGGTATTCAAATTTTTATGTCTGTGTTTAAAATGCCTATATCCGAATTCAATACTAAATTAAAGGTTAAAATTATTTTATTTACAGTATTATTATTTACTTCTACTATTCTACAACATGAATATGTTTTATTTTTTCATTCTAGTTAAAAGTTACTCAACTTTTAGAAGACTTAACTATAGAAATTGAGGATGCTAAACTAACATTCAAAGAAGAAACTAATAAACAACTCAATATTGAGGCTGCCGAAAGAGTTCGCCAGTATGACAATTTGCATTTAAAAGATAAACTTGTTGAAAATGGATGGTATGTTTACAGTAATATCATATGGATCTTTCTTGAATATTCATATATTAATCTTTTGAATAGGTGCAAAGTTTTGGGAGATGAGTTAATAATACTGTCTAACCAAATGCCTCTAAATGAAGAAAATCATGCAATGGTTGAAGCTTCTGGGAAATCTTTATTAGCATTGCAAAAATTGTGTAAAGTTAAATTACAAGGAAACAAGGAATTCTATCAATCATTTTATAAATTAGAAACATATTACAAACAATTACTCCAAAATGATGTATTTTTTGATGAATTATATCAGTTAACAGTTGAATTAACTAACACTTATGATCCTGTATTAGAATAATATTATGTTGTTTAGTTTAATTTATAAATTTATTAAACTATGAGTGACTAAATATCTGATGTATTAAATATTTTTCTGTGATATAACTTTATTTAGTTTTTAATATTGAAAATATATATTTATTTTGAGAAAAGATTGTATACCTACATAGTGATTATTAGTTATTTGAAATATATAATATAAAACTTGAATACCTATGATTTGTTATAATTTATAATAACTTTGTTCAACTCAAAATATTATAATTATCCTTAAAAATCTAATATCAGGTACCTAACCTAACCTAATTTTACCTAAAATTACAAAGCCTAATTAATTAAATTAAAAAATATACATGGCAGTAAGCTTGTAAAGATGTAGATTATTATTTATTATTTGCTAAATAATTGAAGTTTAATTAATATAAATGTTCATAAATTCATCAACATAAAAATAAACTGCCTATAATAGTATTTATATCCAAACTGGAATAAAATGACTAAAAGGCATATTAGTATTTGTGTCCTATTTTTCAATGCAGGTTTTTGATTGCTCTGAAGTCTGTATACTAGTTAGATACATTTGGGAGCGTATGAAAAAGTTTTGATTATGTTCACCTTGCACAACTGGTCATCATATTCTTAACTGGTCTTGGTATATGAAATTATATTTCCATCAGTGTCTGCTATAAGAACACAAAATGCCAAAATGGTATTTTCTAGTTCTACAAAACAAGAGAATTGGATTTTGATTGGTTTTAAAATTTCAGTCAATTTATACACTTTTAAATTCTTGTTAAATACTACAAAAACTTATAATATAGAAATATATGTAAATTGCGACACAAACATGGCACAAGGATTGTGATAGGCATAACGTATAAATACATATAAAAGCAATATACCCACACAAAATATGAAGAGAAGTTTTAACAAAAAATTATGAAATCAAAAGCTATGGCCTGACTGAAAATAATTTATTAATTGTTTTTTTTTTATATAGTTGACAATTAATTTAAAATAGTATAGACTATAAAGGGAACTTTTTTTTTTTTTTATCAATTAGTAAAACATCTGAAAACATTGGTTTTTGAAATTGTATATTAATTTTATATAATATAACTAAGAAAATGTTTGTCCTTTTTATACAGACATCCATACAACCAAGTGACAATTTTTATTACTAAACTTATGATAGTTCTTTTTAAAAACCTATTATAGCAGTTTTGGAAATTATTTGTTAAAACTTATAAATTAATTAATTAAAATGAACATAAAATAAACTGCAACAATTTGAAGCATTAAACATACAAATTTAATAATAATGTAAAATTACATACTACACAGTATACATAATAAAAAATTATTTCATATAAGTCTCAATGATAAATAAAACACTAATATAAAAAGTTTATTTTACGTTACACATATTTTTCTGTCTTACTATTGCTGGGATTTAGCGATTAAATATTAAACAGTCAATAATTGATTTAAACTTAAACCATTTAATTATAGCCATCTGTAAGTACATTTCCATATTCATTGATATTTATACTTAACTTATGGCATATATAAAAACTAAACTTAGAACATAAATCAGTAATCCAAATAATTTAAAATTAACGTATACACTTTGAAAATAAATTTCAAATACATGCCATTGTTCATCTCATCGTTAGAGTGGCAAAGAAGTCATGTCATTTTGAATAACAAAATCAACATCCATTGAACCATAACTGGAATCTTGTCGAGGACAAATTTCTAATCCTTCCATTGAATCTAAGGGTAGCGTGTCATACCCTGAAAAACATGTGAAATATTAAATTAATATACATTATCATTGTAATTTATAATCCTTTCTATTGTTAGTAAGCGAATATTAAGACATCATCATTCATACAGTTTTAAAGTTTAATATATTATATTTAATATTTTATGATGTATACAAAAATGTCATTATGTTAACATATTAATAAAGAAAGTTAGTTTAAAAAATAGTATTTATTAAAAGACTGTGTTAGTATTTGGTACTCTCTTATTCCCTATTATATACTGATTATTTGATATTACTTAGACATATTTAAGAAATTTTAAATTGGACAAAACTGTACTTAACAGATATAAAAAGTATTCAGTTTTAGAGAAAATTATGAAAAGCTGAGAACAAAAGTTAGATATAAGACTAGGAACAAGCAGGCATTATTTTAATGCACAACATTTATACCCCGCTGTAATTTTATTTATTAAAATAGATTAAAATGAATAGAGCACAACACAGAGTGTCGCGTCTTAAAATATTGCGCGATATTTCAAAAACAGTCGAGTGCATCATGACTTTACACCACGTGGTAAAATAACGTCTGTATGTTCCAACCCTAAGGGTATATGTACAATGTTGTATATTGAAATATTAAATATATCTAAATTATTAAAAATTACAATTTAATATTAGCTTATACTTGTTTGAATGAAAAAAAATACATGTTAATTGTTTGGTATCAACCTTTGGTATATTACAACCATCTCAAGTTTTTTATAATATATACATGATATACAAGTTATATTATTATTATACATTATAATTAGGGATGGATACTTAAAATTGTTAATTCCTTTAACCTGTTAAAGTTAAGGTAATTCAAGAAAAAATCCATATATCTCACAACCTAAGCATAATCAAATTGGAAATTTTGAGTATGAAAATAGATAAACTTTGATTTTATTATTTTTTTTGAGTGTAAATACTATAGATTTTGTTGATAAAATTAAAATAAAATTTGTGTAATAGTTACAATATTAACAATTTAAGTTTGAATTTATGAACACTGCAGTTTGAACCATCCCTAATTATCAAAATTAAATACATACAAATTATAAAATAAGAAAATATTAGTCATTTTAGTTAGTAGTACTATAACTTACCAAATTCCCAAGCAATTTGACGAAATAAAAAATAAGTGAGCTAAAGCAAGGTTATTTACTACATGTTATTTACTATGAAAAATACATGCAAGCAGTTTTTTTTTTTTTGTAAGTGTACCTGAAGCACTGTGTTTGGGTGACCCTACACCGCTGTAGACAGTGCTCAATCCTTGACCATACATATCATACTCGTTCGCACCTATCATGTCCTGTTGGTTGAAAAACACACAAAAGCTCAAACAATGTACAAATGTGCAAACTTTCTAATATATAAAAATGCCTGACTAAAAAACATAAACAACTTCATACAATCATACTTTTAATCTTACTTGGATACTAATAATACTGTAATAGAAATACAAAATATAATAACAAGCTAAACATTAATGTACTGATAAGAATATACTGAATAATGTGCAAGAACTATATTGTTATGTTATAAAACTAGGTTGTAGATCAAATTGTAACACATATTATACAATTTAATTACTGGACTTACCAATACAGAATGCTCATAAATAAATATTATGAAGATGTACCTTACGCTTAATTTTTTCTATCAAATATCTGCACACTAATAAAAATTTAAATCTATTATTATATACCTGAAGATCCGGTGCTATACCAAGATCACCCGATGGCCATAAATTTTGATCTTCACTAAATAATGAGTTACTGAGTTCCATGGACAGACATTTCTGTAATTTATGTTCAGAAACCCTAGATAGAATAGCAGCTGCACATGTAGCTAGAAAAAAAAGACAAAAAATTAAAAAAATAATTTAATATAACATTTAAAATAATAAAATAAATATTAACCAAGAGCTTCATTTCCACAATGTAATAATTCACTAAGTGAGGCAGTTCCTCCTTCAGCTTCTATCATGTCTGCACCTTCTTTATCCGCAGCTAACTCATTTAATGTGTCAGCAGCTAAACGTTGTATATTTTCAAAGTTGTTAAATAATAATTGTATTAATATAGCCATAAATCCTTGGTGAGAACGCATTATTGATCGACTTTGTGATTCTTTAGCTAATATGTGTAAAGTTCCAATAACACATTCAATAACCTCTTCCATTCGAACTCCTTCTGGTTTTATGCTAGTATTTGAATGCTGTAATATATTATTTTATAAATATTAAATGAATAATAAATAACTAATCATCTTGACAAATTAAAAACAATTACATTCTGAAGATCTTGGAAAGCACGCATTAAAAGTCCAACTAAATTATGTATGGCACTATGTTCACGAAGTAATCCATGTGTAGCTTTACATTGTGCTATATTTTTTATCAAGCCAATTACAGCTTTAATAAGAGGCCAATGAGATGATGGTTGTAATAGCTTGGCTACAACTTGAGCACCTCCTGAACGACAAACTGCATTTTGAGCGTTTTCCACTTCAGCATGTCCAGATGTTATATGTCTTAGAGCACAAACCTAAAAAATTATAATTATTTATAGATTATTCAAGTAGTAAAAACATATAAATGAAATTTTGAAATTTTACAGCAGGTTTAGTTATCTCCTCATTGTCTCCAGCATTCATAATTGCACGTACAAGAGCTTCAACACCTCCAAACTGGCATACAGTCAACTTATTCCTCTGATTATTACAAGTCAAATTTGATAATATTCCAGCAGCACAAGTTACAATATTAATGTTCGTGTGACCCAATGCTGCAACTAATGATTGCAATAGTTGTTCTAATCCATCAACCTAAACATTTGAATCAATACAGTTTATGAATGTTAACTAGATATTGAAAAAAATATTATATTAGATCATATAATGAATATATATATTCACCAAAAATAAATAATTATTAATGTATGAAAGACAACTAACAAACAAAAGACAGTAGTTAAGAGTTAATAGAGGACATTAGAAATGCACAAATTCGTAGTATTATAACATTCAAATTTTGAATTATAAATTTATAAAAAAAATTATATAATTATTAAATATATTAACCTTTGTTCCTGCATCTGATAAGTTTCTCAAAGTCCATAAAACATTATATACTAACTGCTGACTGTCATGTTGAAGATGCATTGCCAAAGCTTGCATTCCACCTGCTTCCACAATAGCTGGTTTGTTTCGTGAGCATACCGAAAGAACTAAAAATTTATAAAACATTTCAACATAAAATAAATACTATAATTTAGTTAAATATAAAGAATAATCATGTTATACCTTTAAGAACACGACAAGTGAGCCATAATAATTTCTCATAATTATATGAGCGCATAATACGCACAAGTTCAACATGTCCTTGTGCAGCAAGTATTATCAATTTGCTTTCTTGATTTCCACAAGCCAAAATGTGAAGACAATCAGTAATGATAGTTAAAAACTTAACAGTAATCGAGTGGGTATGAGACTTGAATGTTAACAAGGATATCATTTTTTGTAAACCACCAGCTACACGAACAGCCATTTTGGAACCATCTTGATGCAATAATAAATTATGAATAGTGATCACAGCATCTCGTAAAATGCTTACAACTGGAGAACTATTACAACAGATTAAAAACAAAATAAAATTATTAACATGTTATGTTATATTAATTAATTGATACAATTTATAAGACAATGTTAAATCACCTCATCAATTTAACCAAAGCTGGAATTCCTCCACTCTTGAATATTGCTAATAAGCCCTGACGGTGATTAGACAAATTTCGTAATGTTCCAACTGCACCAATCGTGGTTTCTAGATCATTGCTGTTTGATATAGATTTCACCAATGTTCCAATCATCTAAAAAAAATTTATTTATTTTAAGTTGTTGAACTTTAAAATAAATAATTAGTAAAATATATGTTTACTTGTGGACTGTTAATAATTGCATGCAAAGCAGCTTCTCTGTTGGACAGCTGATAAACCATAACAGCAGCTTGTGATACAACAACTTGATCTTCATCATTTAACAATTTTATTAATTCTGGAATAGCCCAAGTTGCAAGTTCGGCATTATCTTGATAGTTGATCAAATTGACAACAGCATATTTCAACATTTGACTTGGTCCAGTCATATTTTGTACATTTGCAGCGCTGTTCACATTGAATTGGGTGGGCATTTCCACTTCATCTTCTAAATTTTCACCACAAGTTTGGCCTAAATGTTGATTAATATCTGAAAACATTATAAATATAAAATATCTATACTTATATAAGACAACAAAATTTAACTATCATACTATCAACTTGGTCATGTGGAAAAGATTGTGGGAACCCTTGATCAAGATCAAACAGAAGTCGGTCCCTTTCCATGTCATCTTCTTTAGTGGTTATAGAATGTGTCTGGGTGCTACCTCCAGATTGTATGCCAGAGTCTGGTAAATACTGACCACTTTGTTGCCATACTAGAGAAGGATCTTTGATGTCCATGGTCTCGTTTATCGGGTTCACCATATTACCGGACACTATTATATGTAAACATAAATAATAAAATGTTTATTATGTATGGATAAAAAATACATAGATTAGGAAAAAAATATTAATTGAAATGTAGTCATCAAGAAAATACGTACTTCCTCTAGGTTGGTAGCTCATGGTTGACGGCAGGTATTATGACACCGTACAGGACTCACAGTTCGATAAATTTATTGAAACTTACTCGCTGACGTACAAAGTGTTATTTGTACGTTGCACTCGACCGGCCGCCGAAAACGATACTGATACCGAAGTGCTCGATGTTATTGTTATTATCGTAGTCGTCAATTAACAAGTTAATCTTAATACTAATCTTTCTCCCCGTTGTCACTTCGTCAGATTGAATTGATATGTTCGATCGACCGCCGTAAATCGTACGCACAAAATATGGAGTTGAATCGCGACAAAATGGCGTTAGGGAGGTCTTATCGTTTGTTCTGTCCCGGGTGTGTAAGTACACTGTACTGCTGTAGTACAAATTACAAGAGTACAACAACACTACGCACCGGGGGTGTAAGAAAGATCCTCCGTGGGCTGTGGCAGCCTGACGGTTGTACACTGTCTCTACCTATATAGAATCCAAATACAAATAAACAAGTGCAGAGATCAAGTTTGGACCGCGTATTTCACTGCAATAAAGTGCCTACCAGTGGTTAATTGTTAACGATGGCCGGTGGAATGATCGCACGACTATTCGAGTCAGAAATTCATAATACGATATTGTTTCATGTACAATTATTATACAAAGTAAATAGAGTTATAAAAAAAATAATATACATAATAATAATAATTGTTATTCCACCTCTCCTGCTTTCTACGCCCGGTAATATTGCGTCGGCGGTCACACTGAGTCCGAATCCGTGTTGGATAGGAAAATATTCGTATCGACCCGTCCGCCGCCTACCAAGTGGCGTAGTATTTTCGTAGTAAATACTAAATAGTAATGCCATCGCCGATCCGTCTGCTATATAAGCATATTATCCTGTTTGGAGTACAGTGCTCACGTTCGCCATCCCCACCACTCTACCGCATTCCATAATCCATTCCCATTTCCCGTCTTCTTGTTTTTTGTATTATTATTATTATTATTAGTAATATTGTGATTGTACGCCTACTCGGCCATATTTTTTTCTCTGTACATGTTCAATCTCCTCTCGTTAACGGTGACTCAGTGATTCGGGTGAAAGAATTACAAAATTGATAGCGCTACAGCCTCACTTCATTACGCGATCGTCGCGATATAGATGATATAGTGATGTTTACGTGATAAAATTTTGATTTTTCGCTACTGAGTACTGACTGTTCCCTCTATTCCATCGGATTGTTAGCTGTCACTGTTATTCCTAGAGTATCATTCAAGAGTAAGTGTTTTCGACGTCGTGGTCTCACTTTATGTCTATATAATAATATCATATTCGTTACCAATTAGTCAAAAGATAATATTCTATGCTTCTTGTTCCGTACGTATTGAACTTGCTTAGAAGAACTAAAGTTTTGTAAAATTATTGATCTATAATATTTTTTTATGAAAAAATAAATCGCTTCACACTTTGAATCATGTTATCAAATACTTCGGGAAAAATGCATGACTAAACCACCTTCTATGAGTCATATTGTATAAACACCATTGTGACATTATATTATAAAACAATTTAGACTTAAGTCAAACTTATATCTGTATAGTATTAATCTGTAAGCTTTTATTTATTTATTTTTTGCAGCTCTAACAGAATGTATCAATCACGAGTATGTAAGTACACTGCCAAATAACCGTTTATTATAATTTGTGTATTATAAATCATAATTTAATTTTATGTGTTACTTTTATTAAGTGCCGAGTAACACGGGTTATTCAAAAGATACAGCTATGATGTGGCAACAAGGCGGACAATACTTGCCGGAATCTGGAATCCATTCTGGTGGAACCACCCAAGCACATTCTATTACTGATAAAGAAGATGATTTAGAACGAGATCAATTGATTTATGAACTTAATCAAGGATTTTCACATGGGTTTACTCAAGATCAAGTTGATGGTAAATATAATTATAAATAGACTTGTACCTATGATTAAATTAAATTTTCATTTTAGAAATGAATCAGCAACTGAGTCAGTCTCGTACCCAAAGAGTACGAGCAGCAATGTTTCCAGAAACACTCGAAGAAGGAATTGAGATCCCTTCTACTCAATTCAATCAAGGACAGTTGACGGCTGTCCAACGGCTAGCTGAGCCAAGTCAAATGCTTAAACATGCTGTAGTTAATTTAATTAACTATCAGGTAACTACTAAGCATACCTTATTTGAGTATTAAAAACATATAATATTAGATTGTAAATTATAAGTAACATTTTTTGTTAATTTTTATATTTTAGGATGATGCTGACTTAGCAACTAGAGCTATCCCTGAACTTATAAAATTATTGAATGATGAAGATCAAGTTGTTGTATCCCAAGCTGCCATGATGGTTCATCAATTATCAAAAAAAGAAGCATCTCGACACGCAATTATGAATAGTCCTCAAGTAAATTTAATTTTTAATTTTTTTTAGTTTATATTTTATTGGTTAATTAATGTATAGATGGTTGCCGCATTGGTGAAAGCATTGTCAAATAGTAATGATTTAGAAATGACCAAAGGTGCAGTTGGTACTCTACACAATTTGTCACATCATCGACAAGGACTTTTAGCTATATTTAAAAGTGGAGGGATACCAGCTCTTGTTAAACTACTTAGGTAACTAATTACTATTTATTTATTCATTTATTTAATTTAATAATATGTAATATTTTTTTTAGTTCTCCTGTTGAATCTATATTATATTATGCTATAACAACTTTACATAATTTATTGCTACATCAAGAAGGTTCAAAAATGGCAGTTCGTCTTGCTGGAGGTCTACAAAAAATGGTAGCACTTTTGCAACGTAACAATGTTAAATTTTTGACAATCATAACTGATTGTTTACAAATATTAGCATATGGTAATCAAGAAAGTAAATTAATTATACTTGCTTCTCAAGGACCCATTGAACTTGTACGTATTATGCGTTCATATGATTACGAAAAGCTTTTGTGGACAACATCTAGAGTTTTGAAAGGTATTTAATTATTTTATTTAATATCTTTTTATTATTATTTGAAAATCTAAAATAAATGTTCTTTTTTTTAGTTTTGTCTGTGTGTTCAAGTAATAAACCAGCAATTGTGGAAGCTGGTGGTATGCAAGCTCTTGCAATGCATTTACAACATGGCAGTCAACGTTTGGTCCAAAATGCTCTATGGACGTTGCGTAACTTGTCTGACGCTGGAACTAAGGTATTTTATAGTCAAATAAAATTGTGTTGAAATTTTAATTTATATCATATATTATATAATATTAATATGTTTGATAATATATAAATTTTATTTTTCAGGTTGATGGGCTAGAACAGTTATTGCAATCATTAGTAATTGCTTTAAATCATTCAGATGTTAATGTAGTCACCTGTGCTGCTGGAATTTTATCAAATTTGACTTGTAATAATCAACGTAATAAAGTTACTGTGGTTCAAGTGGGTGGTGTTGAAGCACTAGTACAGACAATAATGAATGCTGGAGATCGTGAAGAAATAACTGAACCTGCTGTAAATTATTTAACGTTTTTAAATAGAAATATATTAATAATTTGAATTTAAAAATATTTATATTTCAGGTATGTGCTTTGAGACATTTAACATCTAGACATGTTGAATCAGATAGTGCTCAAAATGCTATACGCCATATTGGAGGTATTCAAGTTATAGTAAAGTTGTTACAACCTCCTTCTCGTTGGCCACTTGTTAAAGCTGCAATTGGACTAATTCGAAATGTAGCACAGTGTCAAGGTAATCATGTGCCATTAAGAGAACATGGTGCGATTCACCATTTAATACGTTTATTGATGAGAGCATTTCAAGATATTCAAAGGGTATGTAATATGTTCCTGTATGCATATTAATATATCAATTTTAAATTTAGTACATAAAATTATATTATAACTACATGAGAATTTATATTATTTTTAATTTAATTACACAGACATCTACTAATAGTAGTGTAGCTGGATCAGGCCGGTCACAATCTGGTGGTGTATATGCTGATGGTGTTCGCATGGAAGAAATTGTGGAAGGCACTACTGGTGCATTGCATATTCTTGCTAGAGAATCACATAATCGAGTACTTATGCGCTCTCAACAAGGATTGATAGCAGTATTAGTTCAATTGTTATTTAATGATATTGAAAATGTTCAACGAGTGGCTGCTGGTGCTTTATGCGAGTTAGCTATTGATAAAGATGGGGCAGATATGATTGAAGCAGAAGGTGCAACTGCACCATTAACTGAACTATTACATTCTCGTAACGAAGGAGTTGGTAAGTGTTAATTGTTTTAGTTTATGAAATTACTAAAGGATTTGTATATTTATTGTTTGTAATTTTGTTTTAAGCAACATATGCAGCAGCAGTTTTATTCCGAATGTCAGAAGATAAACCAAATGATTATAAAAAACGGTTATCAGCAGAACTGAGTAATTCACTATGCCGAGAAGATCAAAATACGTGGCCACCTAATGACCTTGGAATGGGGCCTGATCTTCAGGTAATTTAAAATGTTAAGACTTCTGTTTTTCAAGTCTTATTATTTAATATAAAATGTTTCTATTAGCCAGAGGCATACATCGCTTGTTGAGGTATGTTTTGGAATAAACAGTAAAATGTCATTGTTGCTTTTTATCTGAATTATGTTACATAATTTCTTAAGTTGATGCATGGTGTTTACTGTTTTGTACACCTAGACAGTGTTGGCATGGAATATTATTTATTTTATTATTATTTTGTTCAGTAGTTAGATTTTTTTGTTTTTATTTTGTAAACAGGACGCATATGATTTGTATAGTCATGGACTTGGTAGCGTTCACAATGGAATGGGCCCAATGAGACGTAACAACTACCATCAACAGTCAGGTACACACATGTTTTAGATCTAGTGGCTGAATTTGCTTAACTATACTAATTATTCTGCGCTTGTTTTGCATGCAATTCTACATTAACAGTAAGTACATAGAAAATAAATTCCTTATCAAAAATATTCATAAAATTTTATTAAAAAAAAAATAAATACTGAATGTTTAATTGATATAATATTATAATGTCAATAATTGGAAATAGTTAAGTGACAGTGTTTTTCAAGTTCTATTACTAGTTTAAGATTGTACTAGGTACCTAGTTGTTTTCTAGTACAGAATCTAACAAGACCAATTGAACCATTTTTTCCCTAGTTACAAAACTATTTAATTATCATAGTCGTGAGTATGAAAAATGATTGCTGCCTGACATGGGCTAAGTAGAGTTTCTCTAAAGTGGTTATCGAATCAGCAAACAAAAAGTCCATTGAATACAATACGTAATGGTAGCATGACAGTACAATGTTTAGAACCAATGGCTACAAAGGCGGGACAAACAATGGGTCGCTAGGGCCAATGCTCATTTTTTGTACATAATAATATATTAACATAATGATAATAATTAATAATTATATATTAAATAGTATTGAAAACGAAACATGTATAATACATTTCAGTATATAAAACAATATAATGGGTTATTTATAAGTTGATAAGCTATTTTAAATATCTAACAAACTATTATTTAAGTAATTTTAATACATTAATATACCTTATTACTATCAAAACTTTTAATAAATGCAGTTTAAATATATAATTAAAGTTAGTTCTTTAAGACATTAAAATATAGTTTTTAATAAATTGGCTTTAGATTATCAGTTTAATTAATTTAATACACTGATGTTTAAGTATGTAATTAATGTAAATATTGAAAATTGTTTTTGTATTTTTTAAGGGTATGACACGTTACCAATAGACTCTATGCAAGGTTTAGAAATATGTTCTCAACAAGAATCCAACTGTAGTCCAATGGACGTAGTAACAGCTAATGACATTGATTTTGGCCGTCTAGGAGATTTACCTGAACCTCCTCAAGATAACAATCAAGTAGCTGCTTGGTATGATACTGACTTATAAATTTGATTGAAATGATAACTTAACCTAATAAGTATTAAATATGAAATAGATTAAATTTTTTATATTGTAAATAAATTAATAAATTGAAAATCACTTCAGTTATTTGGACATGAATAGATACTCAATTCAATATAACCTTGGGTTTTAAAATGATCCAAATAACATAAATCGGTTTTTGGCAGAAATAAGCCAAGAGGTTACAAATAATAACTAGTGGTGTTGATATAGTTTATTAATAAAATATGTGGACCATTTGAATAAAATAAACTATTAACCAGCTAACAGCATCATTATAATTATTAAACCTCTAGCACTATTTTGAATTATTAACATTATAATTTATTGTATGTAATGTATGTACTATCCTTACATTTGTAATAGTGTATATTAGCTTTCTTTAAATTAGCATAATTTATTATTATTTTCCCAGACCTGAAACCTAAAGTTAAAAAAAGTTGTCTTGTAGTAGTTGAAAGTTATTGATCTCTATTATTCTTCATGTTTTTGTTTACAGTGATTTATTTTTTATGAAATAATTAAATATGTAAACTAAATGAATTTGTTATTAAAACTAATCACACATTTATTGAATTTATTATTTTATTTTTAACAACATATTAATTTCATTGTCGTTCATTTTTGTGTTTATGTATAACTAGAAATCATCTAAGTATTTTCATTTTATATTATATTTAATATTATTTATTATACTTATTACCTATATGTACCATCATTATATATTTTGGATTTTATTAAATATATATATATATATTTTTTTTTTTTTATCAAAATACCTAAATAAATAAATTTGATATTATACTTTATATTCATTAAATTGTATTTTCTTTCAAACGTGTAAAATACCAAATATTTTGGTAAAAACAACCAAATTTTTATTTTACGTCACAATTTTAATTGTTGAGGTAATAAGGTGAAAAGAATCCTACCGGGGCTCACCAATGTAACCCTGTGAATTGAATGAAATCACCGTTACTGCCAAGTCTCTTTCATTTTCAAAAAAAATAAGTTCCAATTATTCCGATTTTTGACTATAAGTACACCAAACCTTTACTTTTTCACTGTGAAGAAGCTGTTAATGCAATTCTCTTAGGTTACTTTATGCCCGATATGAAATGCACGTTGTGTGACCACGATTAGCTTACTGTTTCGAAAAAGTGTCTCCACGGGGAACATGTACAATAACTACGCATGCATCGTGGTTATTTAATAATATATCACCTTAATTCCTTGTACAAGGTTTTTTTTATTACCCTAACTCCGCACATAATTTTTAGTTTTTAAATTGTTTAATACAATATGTTATGTTATTAAATTGATGGACATCAATGGTGCGACCATAGACTGCAGGCGACTGCAACAACGCGTGGACTGTTAGATGTCGTAACGTCGTGCACTCGGATGGCTGTGGCACGATGTGTAAAGCACTATAGCAGGGGTGGCCAGCAAGAGGGACTAGCGAGCCACAAAATGTATTAATAAATATGGAAGAGCCAAAATGTAAAAAAAAAGGTTATATTTATGTACTATAAGATAATATATAATACATAAATTCATATTAGAATTTTTCTTTATAAAAATTTTACTGTGCGAGCCGCTAAAGTCTATGTGACGAGTCGCGGTTTGGCCACCCCTGAAATATAGTGTGCAGCGGCATCGCGGAGAGAGATGACAAAGATTCAGGTGAGTACAAGTGCATTTGCAATAGAATGCAACGGATGGCGGCCGGCCGCTTGTATACTCGTCGAAAATTCGGCGAACCTGCAGTGGGGCGGTTCGTGTCCGACACATCGTCATACCCTCGCCGGTCGAGTTCAAACGGTCGGTCACCGATTGGGCCGGTTGCAAGCCCGCATTTTGCAACTGGACGCAGAGTCAACCAACACTATGAACCCCACATCTAGTTACGGTCCGTGAGATAACTTTTCGGGATTTTACGGCTTCTCGTACCGTTGAGTCGATGTTCAACAACAAGGACTGTCCGATAACTGTGGCGCAGTCGGATCCTCGTGTCCGTCGTGACGGCGACCGAAGCCGACCAGCCGGTCGGACTGTCTCAATATAAATGTCGTACTGCACCATAACCGATGTCCACCAGACACTACACGTCCACCTGAAAAACACGACTGCGGAAAACGTGATAGGTATAGATTAGATAATATTGACTTACACTATTGTGTACTCACAGTCTTCTCCCCCTTTTTAATGTCCTCCTATTCGAAAGTCTGTCAAGCTCAACTCTGGCTTCTCCTCTAATTCCGATAACACTGCGTAGCATAACCACACAACATATGATCACTCCGGTCACTCTTTTGGAAACCACTCCGGATGACCGACATGCAGGAACCGTCGTCTGTATGTTTTGTTGCAGTGTTACGGTTGCACTACTGCAATAGCAGCGCCGTGTCACTGTCCACGAAAATAAAGGATATTTCATCGTTTTCAATAGTGGACTCGCGGGCTACCATCGTTTTCTGCGGCTGTACTACCAGAGTCACCCCGGACGACCTCGATAACTGTCGTTGGAGGTCCGGCCGGTGCACGCAGGAATCAACTCCACTTGATCTCTGACATCGTATATTCCGTGAAAAGCGCCGGCGTCGACACCCGCTCCTTAATCCGATGGCTCATTTGATATTTTGGAAGCCATTTCCTTTGTTAGGGATATACAATCTATTAAGGTAAGTTTTCTCTGCAGCGCTGTCGAACGCTGTTCTATTGAACCTATGTATTTTTAATGTGATGCGCCGTCTGGTGCGACAGCACTGGTCTCGGATCAGTTTACCGCGTCGAACTTCAGCTTTTGGAAAATTGTCTCTATGATATACTTCTAACTTCTAAGAATGTAGTTTTGATAATTATTAAAAGTAATAAAACAAAATATTATGAACACCCAAGTACCCAATAGGCGTAATCGTGTAATATAATTATGAAATAAAATATTATGCTTTTTTTTAAAATTGAGCCATACATTGTACGTTTACTCTCAAACTCAAAGACTGTCCAACCATCCACCTCAATAACCTCCCTCTACCGCTTTCTCAAAGTGTTCGCTACCTAGGTCTCCATCTCGATCGACGCCTAACCTGGGCAACCCATATCCAAACCAAACGT
>VUJU01001928.1:0-25127 GCA_009835225.1 Aphis craccivora
TATTGCCGATTGCGTTGTTTGAGTATAAATTCATTTTTTCTACAACTATTCTATTCTATTTCTTTCTATAACATCATATTATCAACTTGTAACTATTTATAAATGTCTTGATTTCATCAAACTTAATTGCTTAAAATTAATATTGTTACCATAGTTTAAGCTACCTATATATAATAATTTTTTAAATTAAAATTTTTAAATATATCATCATAATCATTAATAAGCTAAAAATATACATCTAAAGGGTTCATAGAGTTTGCAATTGTATTAATAATGCACAATGACGGGAACATAAAATCAAATATTGGTTTTTAATACACTTATATATTATAGACCATATTTTATAGCTTTGATATCGAACAGAGTAAATCAAAACAAAAAAATTTAAAACTAATTATAACCAACCTTTTTTCAGGAATAATCTTAAAATATACAGGGATAAGACATGTACTGTTAATGTTTATACTCAAATATTATCGGAACAAAATATTTTAATAGAATATATTGATTATGATATAATAAAAAATAGTTTGCAAGTGAGTTTAGTTTTTAGATATTTTATAAGATTAAATTGTCCTTAAAATTAAACTTTATACAGCCAAAAAAAAAAAAAAAAAATCATTAAATCATTTTCAAACCTATCTCTAATTTCGTGGTACATCAATATCCAATGACCAATCTAACCATTAACTTATTTAGGTTTTTAGCTCATATTAAAAAATAAACTACTTCTTATTTAAGCGTTAATGGAAATAATATCAACTTAACAATAACTCGAAATCTAAAACTAAAATAATGTTAGTTGAACGTTATTCATGTTATATTTTTAGTTTAACAAAATATAAAGTCGTCACTTTGGTGATTTATAATACTAATAATACGATTTGTCTTGATTTCTTATTATCCCATATACATTTCATTACTTATAAAATAAACTATATACTAATATTATACTAATATTATATTTACTATATATAATTATCTTATAGTTACTAATTTTAATAATAGGATTGTGGGATTAGCTGTTCAGAAATATTTCAGTCTGAAAGTAAATGGCAGAATGAAACGTTGAAAAATATTTGCGAATATATACAACCAATAATAGGCATATTTGGATTATGTTATACAATTAACATGATGCCATTAAATCAAATGCTTAAAGATATGTATTACCAGAGGTAAAGTTAAATACTTACATATTTTAAATTAAAAACGCCATTATAAATTGTTACACACAACAAATGATGTGTTTATATATATTTCCTAGAAGAGTTTATAATTTGTATAATTATTATGTTAAGTAAATTAATTTTCTCTAAATTATACAGTACATTGAACTAAAACATCGTATTGATTGTGAAATAGACAATAGTTATTATATATTTATATAGCAATACGTTTATTGCGTAATGTGCATAAATAATAATTATGTTATGTAATATGTTGTACCATAGAACGGTATGATTAGTATGAAAAAAATCGCTGAAAGCAAAGATTAAAGTGCAAAATATATTAAAAATTGTATTGTGTGTAGAAGGTCTATAATTAATATTATTTTTAAATTTAACTAAGTTACTGAAAACTATACTTTTCATTTAAATATAAAATTTCGTCAATATCATAATTTCGTATTATACCAAAAAAAAAAAAACTACATCTAATAAGTATTGTCCATGTATTTAAATTTAGATATAAAAATGTTATGTACAAATTATGAATAATAAATATGAATATAATGATTGTATTATCTTGTGAAAATTTATAGAACAGAAATAAATGCCAATATGCTATATATTATTACGGTTAATTAGTTATGTAACTATTAAATATCAACTACTGCGTGATAGTTTTTATCGTATAAAATTATTATATCGTATAGGTATGCTAATATTATTCGTGTTCAAAATGTATCCTTTTGTACATGAATAATTCATTATTTTGTAATTTCAGATACTCTGATTTTTTCTCAAAAAATATTACGTACGTTAATTACGGAAAATCAAATTGGAATTTAGAAAATGGATACTCATTTTATTCGAACCAACAGGATACTATTCTTGATGTGACTCCTGCTCGAACGAATGGTGTTAGTTATAACCATCGTTTAAGACTGATGCTACACAATTTGGATGACGAATTTTTGGGCTGTACTAACCTGGGTATTGGAAATGGTAGATTTGTGGTACGTACCTAACACAGCAAATATAAATTCAAAACAAAAATTCATATTGCACGAGTATCGTATTGCATCATTTAATGTAAGGCTGGACAAGTTAACGATTTTTTTTAACTCGTTAAGTTAAGCTATTTTAAATTAATAAAGTTAAGTTAGGTAGTTAAAAGTTACTCATATTTATTTTCATTCACTCGTTAAGTTAAACGTTAACTTTGAAAAAAAGCAACTTAACTTAATTTAAAGTTAAAATTTTCTAATTTTCAAAATAAAAAAAATCCAGACACATATTCATGTTTATTAGATAGTTTTTCTTTGTGCACAAGAAAATTACTGGGGAAATTTAAAATGATACATCAAAGTATTATCTAGCTTAGCTATCAAAAAACCTACTTTTCTAAAAATACTATTAAAAAATTTGCATTATTTTTTGGACTAAAATTAATTTAATTTAAATATTTTTGAATAAAATTAACTTGAAATTAACACGTTGATCTTAAAAAAGTAACTTATTGAGTTAAAAGTTAATTTCAAAAAAAGTAACAAGTTAACTTACCTAATGTTTTAACTTAAATTTAACTTTTAATTTGTAAATGCCCAACCTTGATTTAATGTATAAGAATATAATTATATAAAGACTGACAAGTAGTAATATTATATTGGTTTTATTTTAGTAAACTTTTCTGGGCAATATAAAATCTATACATGTAGACTATTATACAAACATTAACCACTTCGTGATTTAGTGTCAACTGCCTCTAACTATGGAATATTGTTTCATAAAGTTCCTTATATTTCCAAAAAATCACACGAAACTAGACACAAATAGTAATGACGTTGCATTGTTTTTTTAAAAGATTGGAAATTTAAAATAAACTATTACCATTATTTATTTCATAAGAAATACATAAGTAGAAAAAAATTGATTTTTTTTTTGGTGTTTGTGTTTAGATTTTATTTTCTAACTACTGAAAATAAGTTTTTTACGAGTTTGTACATATATATCAGCTAAAACGATGTAGTTTTTTCGTCTATATAAACATTTAGTAGTATTTGGTATCGTAAAAATGTTATCAGCCACTGTAAATAATATATTACAGTTAAGTGTTTTAGTTTTAAGTTTTAACTGATAAATCTTTTTAATTTTAGATTTAATATCTCCAGAAATTCCTTTAAATATTCTCTTTTTTCTTATGTCTCTACAATTTATTTAAAGTGATATTTTGAAAACAAGAGTGGTGGTCAGTGACTTATAATTTGTATGCCACAAAATATTACAGATTGTTTGCGTGGACGAAAAAAAGGATTAGCTTAATTTTTTTTTTTTTTTTTTTGTAATAATATACCTAAGTATCATCTTGCAAAAAATAAATTTTTAATAATAAGCACTAAAAAAAAAAATACAAAACCAAAAAAAATCAATTTTTTATAGAATTAACCATAATAACTGTTTGTCAGTCTTATCAATAAACAATGTGATATATTTATTCATATATATAACCTAAAATACTATAAAAATACTAACAGTACGTTCTGTTTTTCAGTAATTTTATTTTATTTTATCTAAGTTATTAATTTTTAGTTTTTTCAATCTTTTAAATAGGTAAAACCTATTATTATATCTTTTAAACTTAAAGTGTAATCATTTAAATCTACACTTATTTTCAATAGATCTAAATACAATATTAAGCAGTACAAAAACACTATTTATCCTGAAGATAAAAATTACTCATACTTATAATAGTTACTACAATAAACTTCTATTTGCTTAAAAAAATGTAATGTTACGTAAAATATTATTTACGTTACACACAATAGTATGTTATTATTTTTATTATTAAATTGCTAATTCCATTGATCTTATTTAGATTACGTTTTCTAATCCAGCTGAATATTTTTCAATAACTCCTAGAAAATTTATTACACCAGACACATACACAAAAATACAAATCACTCCGTTTGTGAAAAAAATTAATTCTGACTTAATGTGGCGTTCACTGGAAATCAGACAATGTTATTTGCAAAACGAAAGACAGCTATCCATTTTTCAACAATACACTGAATTAAATTGTAACTATGAATGTGAAATAAACAAAACTATTTCCATGTGTGGCTGTATAATGTTCAAGGGAGCATGTAATAATTATTTTATTTTAATTAATATTATTACGATTATGCCTCTTTAATAAAAAATGTTATACTAACTAAGAAATACATTTGTTTAACGATGGGGTGATTTTTTTAAAGTAATTTTTGTTAGTTGATAATTTTATCTAGTCTGTGTTCGAAAGTAAACAGTGCTAATAAATGTTGATAACTCTTTTGTCAGTACTAGGTTTTTCGATATAATATGTTATTTTGTTTGTTATTGCTCCGCTATCCCACCATATAAAATTCACCGATTACTGTGTTTGTATCCCAAATATAAAAGTGTGTGAAATTGAATTGTATACCTACAGAAATACTGAAATATAGTTATGTCAACCACAGTATTCAATGTATTAATGTCTTCAACATTTATGTTAAATAAAAGTTTAATATTTCACGTTTTTACTCACATTTATACAATTTTTCTGACTTAAAATAATAATTACAACTATTACATATGTAAAAGAACAAATAAAATAACTATTTATATTTTCCATTTTTTTTAAAATATATATTTAATTTGAAGTCTTTAAGAAACAACTTAAAAAAAAAAATTAATTTATAGTAAACGACGGGGGAAGCAAACTTTGGGAATCATATTGCATATAAGTCTGCAATGAAGTACCACATTTTATGTCTTTGCTGTTCCTCCTATCATTTATAATTGATGTAATAGTAATGATAATAATAATAATATTAATAATAACAATAATAATAACAATCGTTCAATGTTTACAGGTAACTAGGGTAACCACCCTGTAACGCATTTCCGTAACGCTTTTCGATTCTGTGTACCAAAGCAAAGACATAATATGTCAATAACTGATTATAATATATTATTAGAAACATTATTAATTATCATAGATGAATCTAGTTTTCTCTTTATTGTGGGAAAAATATTATAATCAGTTATAATAAATTTGTCCAATGACAACATCTTATAATTAAAAGAAAACTCTTTTAGACACAATGTCTGAGATACAATCATGGTACTTACTAAATCAATTATTTATGACTACTTTATGAGTGTTAAGAAAAGAAGGTTGACCTGAGCAGGACATGCATAGTGGAGAGTGGGATCTATAGTCAGAACAACAATTGAAGTTAACTCGGTCGGTAAGAGACCCTCAGGAAGACTGCGCTTACGGTGGGAGGACTTGCGTGAAAAGGGACGCGGGAAGTATTTAAATAGAGATACCATGGAGAGTAGTGGCAGATGATAAAGATGGATAGAGAGAAATGTGTTTGGTGGTATGGTCTCAATGACCGAAAACCAAAAAAAAAAAAAATTACTTATTTAACACGTTATTATTAAATTTTAAATAATTACTCAATACTCGTTCTCTCCTGTATAATATGTTTTTTTAATATTTTTATTATCAGTTTTAGGACCAAAAGACATTAAAATATGTGGTCCAGCAAAAAATAATTGCGTACTGGATGCTGTAGGTAAATATACATAATATTTTTATTTTTTCATAAACGTTATACCCATTATATATATTATGATTTTGTGCATGTGCTAACATATAGGTACATAGGTATATATATAGTATATAGTGTATAGGTATACAAATTTTAATAAACTGATATTTTGAATAAATATTGTCATTAAAATATTTTATTTATAAATAAAATAAATTATTGAAATATATTAATTTAATATACTAAGTATTTTATATTAAATATTTAAAAAAAATCTATTCGACTCATATAATATTACATTTTTATTAAAGATAAATTTAGTTATTTAACTTACAATTGTATATATCTATTAATTCAAATTCATATTCGAAAATCCACAATACTTTACATTATTTTAGTTTTTTAGTTTTTGTTTAAAATTAATTATACTTACGAGTAGGTGTACAAAAATAATAAGAAACTCAAAATGTACTAAAGTTTTATCAAATTGTATATGACGTGCATATAATATTAGATTCGGTATAGAAATTGAAAATATTGAAAATACATTTTATACACGATTTTTTTTTAATAGTCTTTGAAATGTTGACAGCAAAATTCTCCAAAATAATTTAATTTAATAATAATTTAAAATTAACTAATTTAATTAAAAATATAATCAATATATTTTTTTCTCTCGTATAATCTTACTGCCTATATTTTTAATTATCTTTATAATTACATATATTATTTAAAACCACAATTACTTACACTAGTTTTATTTAGATTGGCTACCTACTAAATGCATTATAACCATATGCCATAATAATTAATTCACTTGTAAAAACTTTATATTAAATTACCTAACAACTATGTGCTAAACTGTATAAGTTACATATTATATTATATAATCATTTAATCATAAAACTAGGTCAAACATATACTTCTAACTTTAATGCTGACAATATAACCATTATTAAGACCAAAATGTCAAACGCAAAATAAGTAAGTACCGGAGATTCTAGAAGTAATCCTCTGACCATCACCACAAGCAGTCAACAAACTAAAACATTACATTAATTTAACAGCAGATTTTCAGCTAATACAATAATATAATTTATAATTTATAAAGTTGTATATAAATATAAATTTTGTATTAACAAAAGTCTCGTTTCCAGTATCGAAAAGAATAATTATAACTAATTACGTTTAGTTTAAATTTTAATTATAGTTTTTAACAGGATCCAAAATAATTCATGAAAATATGAATATGCTTATATCTTTAAGTATAAAAACCAGTTTTTATGTAATTAAAATTATTATGACTCGAAGAAGTATACAATAAAAGTATTTTGAAAGGTTGTAGAATTTATATAGTTTTTAACTTTATGTATTAAACAAATATTGAATTCTATTATTTGAGTAAACGCCTATTATAAAGGTGTTTGTAAATGTTTTTAACTGCTGTAAGAATCCTTTCCTGATTTACTGTCAAATATTTAATAAAAGATAATATTATTATCTATATATATATATGCAATGAATTATAATTCATGTTGTGTTGTACCTTCCATAATTATAATTTTGTTTTTTATTGTTTTAAAAAATAAATGTAGGTATGTCTTGGTATTTTTAATTTGAAGTCAATTATTTACAATATTCTAACTATTATAGAATCGACAAAGTTGCCGGAAAATCAATATGAATGTAATTGCTTGCCAACATGTTCCATGATCGAATATGAAGTAATAGATACCTCTCATTTTGACGATTGGAATTATTTGAAATTAACAAATTTAGTAACAAATAAGTACGTTATTTTTAACAATTATTTTAAGTTTTTCTTTTTCTATACAATATAATGGAATTATAAGTATATATACTAACAAATTATAATATTAGATATAATACTACAAATCCCATAATATAGGCATTCATCTAAGTATAATTATTAAATTACCTGTATACGACTATATACCTAATTAATGATTAATAATAAAAATTGTTTAATTGCAGTTCTAGAGGTTCTACGATTGAATTTGTTTTCAAAAAACCTTATTTTACAGCGTATACATCCTCATCGATATTAAACCTGAAATCACTAATTAGTAAGCGATACGTCATTAAATATTATAAGTTATGATAATACATTTTTTCAGACGAAAGACAGCAGCAAATTACAACATTATATTTTATATTGCAGAAACTAATACATTAATACCGGTCGTCTAAATATACGTTGTAATACATTTAAATTTTCGATAAAACTATTCAAACAATAATATTCAATACAGTACATTTGATGTTACACAATATAAATAACGATTTGCCCCAATAAATAAATCATTTTTAACGAGAAAACTAAAATAAATATGAAATTATAAAACTTTTATTTTTATTACGTAGTAAAGGGCTCTTTTACAAATATCTTATAATTATCGACTTTCTGTTGGTTTAATTTTCCAAGATTCAATTTTGGACACAATGCATGATGATTAGTGAATGCAATAGATTAGTTCCAAAGTTAATAAACTGTTGTACATTGTTTGTTGCTCATAATATATTTCCTTATTGTGATAATATAATATTTCATTAGTTTAATTTAGTTAGGTTTTGCTCAATATTAGAGAGAAGTCCAGGTTGTGAGTGATTTTTCATGAAATTTTATCTTTATTAGATATTTTGCATTATTCTGAAATTATGTGTTTAGGTAGACAACGATCAATGTGATATTTCAATCATTATACCTACATGAAATTATCATTATAATAGGTATAATACTGTTTCGATATTTTAATTATTATTATTATTTTTTTTTTATTAAAAACTAGTATATTAAACTTAGTTTTGTGCTAAAATAGCCATATATTGTGTATAACATCATAAACTGTAATTTAGTTTATTGTAATTTACAGCTAATGTTAATGCCAAATATTTTACTAATAATATTTATTGTATTATTGACTCACTACTACCTATACTACTATAAATTATAATAATTTGATATTAATAATATATCTTTGTTTTAGGTAACGTTGGAGGATTATTAAGTTTGTTTTTGGGAATAAATTTAGTTAACATTTTTGAAATTCTATATGTTTTAATTAAAATTATCAATACTTATATTAATTGTTTATTTTTTAATGCATAAAATATGTAGAATTCTGTAAATTACTCGTAAGCAAATTATAATATTTATATTCAAATATTTATGTTATGTATTTACACTATAATATACTTTCTATAGACATTAAATAGTCACTCAATAGAATCACTTTTGATTTTATCTATGTGTAATAGAATGATAATATATTTGTTGTTTTATTATGTATTTATAACAAAGTATAAATATTTTATTCTAATCAGTAATTGTGTACCTAATTATAAATAATTACTATAACAAACGTGTATTATAATAGAAATAATCTGTTGTTGAAACGTCGACGTTTTAGTCGTTTCCATATGTCCTAATCTTCCAGCTCGGCCAAGAAAAACTTTTAACTGTATTAGTTACTTTACTTACTTATTATAGATTATAATATATTATATTAAATATACGTAAGTAATAAGTATTGTTACTATTTTACTAATTTCTTTAAATATTAATGTTTACTTGAAATTAATAATGCATAAGTAATTAAAACATGGACAATAAGCTTGTAATGGAGTATATAATGGTATTTATGTATGTATTTAATAAGCGGACAGGTATACATTAAACATTTAAACCGCATTTCCTATTTTTTTTTTTTAATCAATCAATTCGCTTTAACCTATCGTAAAATTAATTTAGAATAGTTTTCGTCATTGAGCAGATAAATTTGAATAATAATAAAAATATATATATCCGAAATAATTTAAAGAAAAATTGGTAACTATTATAGGTTTAACTTAGTTAGGTAACATATTTTATTTCAATGTTTTTTTGATCTCTAACAGATTTTATATTTTTTAAATGCATAGATTATTTACGAGGAATCTTAAATGTTCAATCATTTTGCCCTAGAAATAATTTTATCAACATTCGAAATATTATATCAATCGTATATATCTAATGTGTTATTACTTTAAAATAACTCCTAAAATTTTTTAAATTAAATTGATATGACCAAACCCTATTTATTTGTAACTATTAATTTAATTATATTGACTAAACACTACTAAAACCCAATCAATGATAATAGATAAAAAAAAATATTTTAAATTTCTTAACATTTAATTAATCTATTGTTTGATTATAATCGATTTTTCCAACATCAACCCCATTACTAATAGATAACAAAACAACACTGAACACATCAATACCCATTAATTTAAGTCATGATAAAATTAATTTGATACTCAAGCAATTTTCGTTTTTTTTTTTTATATATATATAAAGGAAATAATATACAAATTCTCTTGAGGGTACTTAACATAAATATATTATTTATCCAAATTATCAGATGATGATAATAAATAACAGCAATAAAATAATCGTTATAATAATATTATTCAGCCGCAGAAGTAAATAATTGCGTTTTCCTACATTATTGACATACAAATACAATAAAAAAAATTAATGTTAAATTAACATTTTAGTGACTATAGTAGTATTTCATAAGTTCTTAACTGCCGAATATTAAATAAAACTTATTTTTCAGAGTTCTAAATATGACTAAACCACGTTGGTTTATTGAATATTGTGAAAAAACCACTTTACCCTGTATGCAGTATTTTACAATGAAGCATAGATCACTATTAGAAAAGTTAGTTAAGCAATTTTGATCATATGAATTTTATTTTTTATGTATATTATACATTTAAAACTGTAATATATACTAATAATTATCAATTCATAATAATAGTTAAATAATTATTATATAATATATATTATTATAGGTATAGTTTCTATACAAACAGTATTCGTTTTAATATTAAAAACTACTAAAATGTATTATATATGAATATTAATTAATACCTTTCCAACTTATTTTTTTCAATAATTCTATAAATACAAAAAACTAATTATTGTAAAATTTGATTCATCTATGTTTTAATCAATTTAATTACACCATTTTACGGTCGTCGGTCTCACAACTACGTTGTCACAAAATATGTACCTCAAATGCATAAAATATTTAAGAAAACTATAGGATATTTTTTTTCAAAAGTAAAATAATTATTAATGTTGGATAGTTTAAAATTGTAAGTGTAGTATTCACGTACCTATTAAGACTAAAATTATTTCCTAAATAACTCAGTAATCCTATACATAATAACTTAAAATAATATTAAAAACCTAACATTATTCAGCAACAGTATGTGGGCATGTGAATTGATATATGCACATTTATTGCCTATATAATTCGCACTGCAACATTTTATAACATTCACTGTTATACAAAATATTTAAATATCCTAATAACTATTTATGATTTACCTTATATTTGAAACAGTTATTCATAAGTATACATTTCAACACACATTAATTAGTTTTTAAAATTAATGATGTTAATTATCTTAACATTTATTGTCAATGTTTTTGATAAATGCATGGTATTTAACTCGTATATAATTTTATTTATAATATTATATTACATTAATATAATTACCATAAATAATATTATTTAGATATATAAAAATAGTTTTTATTTTATTTAAACATATCTCACAAATTATGTTTTAGGTCGTTTTGGATTCTTATATTTGTTCTTATGATATCAATTACATTTAAAGGCCTAAACGTTTTAGCAAACGTTTGGATTAATAATCCAACAATTATGTTTACTGAAAATACGGAATCGGCAATTCAAGAAATACCTTTTCCTTCGATCACGATTTGTCCATCAAGTCAAATTCGAAGATCCGTTTGGGAAAAATATATGAACACAAACAGCTCGTATTGGTGAGTTCTGAGTTCTGTGTAAATAAATAATTATCTCTCACATATACATGCAATGCTTCAAAACATTTCGGGATTTAATTACCTTAAAAATCGTACATTATTCAAAAAAGAAATTTTTTTATGGTTTCAACGCTATAAATCAATACTTACAAACAACAAAAGATATCATTATACCTGGTATTAAACAGGATCAAGTATTTACTATTCAAACATTATTTTGTCGACTTAATTTTAACACAAATTAAGTCAACACTATCACTGTTAAACACTTCCAATACCTAAATCAAAAATATTGAATAAAACATATCAAACATTTAATATAAAAATGAATTAATAACCTTCGTATTTTTCAGGGATAATCTTCAAACATATAGGAATGTAATGACATGTTCTACAAATACATATTTTCTTAGTTTGGGACAAAGTCTAAAAGAATATATTGACTATGGTCTGATAAAGGAATTGATGCAGGTGAGTTTAGTTTTTATTTATTTTATGAGAATGAGACCAAATCATTCTTCCTCGCAGATAATTACACAACTACTCATTTTCAAAATAATAACTAGATCGTTTTGTCATACTTTAGTAATAGGTACTAACCTAACGATTAAGAAATTTTCTTAATTAACAAAACAAAACGTTATACTAAACATATTGCAGTTATAAACTTGTAATATACTCTTAGTATAAAAAAAATTGATCATTCTTACTATTTTTCTTTTCTATTCACTGAGTGAATTATTTTGATGGTGTTATTTTTTTTATTCCGAATATATGTACTTGGCTTTTAATGCTTAAAGTATAGAATTTAATCATTTTAGTTTTCAATTTTGATTATAGGACTGTGGGATTAGCTGCTCAGAATTATTTCATTATGATACTAAATGGCAGAATATAACATTAAAAAATATTTGTCAGCATTTTCAACCAATAATACTCGGCATATTTGGATTATGTTTTACAATTAATATGATTCCTTTAAGTCAAATGTTTAACGAAGAATATTATCAGAGGTAAGGTTAACAAAATAAGTATTTATTATACATTACTTGTATATTATTAAATATAAAATCATAATTATTTTTAATTGTGTAAATAACTAACCTTAATTAGTTTTTTTGGTTCTATTTTCATTTAACTAATGCTATGATAAAGAAAAATACATTAATTAAAGTGCTTTAATTCAAATATATATTATTTTTCTTCAAGTATCAATCAAAAAATTTTTTTTTAAATCTTAACACATATATTTTTAAAATTATATGTAGCTATAAAAGTTTGACCTCATATGGGGTTACTTTGATACCCCCTATTTTTATCCATTATATCAATGTTGTCCAAAAAAAATTTTATTTTAATAATTTTATGAAATATTTTAATATAAGTGAAGTGGGGTTACATTGATACATATTTTTTTTTCTAACCCAGTTCTATACTAGTGTTACTAAACGATTAAATATTAAAAACGACAATTATTTGTACAGATTATCAACTACATTTCATAACAAAACCTCAATTATCAAAGCAGCCCCGCAATATCTAAGTAACCCCATTTTACCGGTAGACATAATAATATATTGGATGGAAAAGACACTTTGTTATACACATTATTGTGTGACTTAACTATTAAAAAACAGCTATTGAACTATATATTTTAGGTACTGTATTAAGTTGTTGTTTAAAGCATACATTAATATTAGTTTTGTTTGAAATTTATTCTCGAACGGGTTAATTGTTATAATTAAAATACTTAAATAATATTAAAACAGATTTAAATTTTAGATATATGGATTTCTTTTCGACCAAAAGTACGTACGTCAATACTGAAAAGACGTATTGGAATTTAGAAGATGGTTACTCTTCTTATATGAACCAACCAGTTCTCGTTAACGTGATTCCTGCTCGAACAAGTGGTGTTAGTTATAACCATCGTTTAAGATTAATGCTGCAGTCTTCGGATGACGATTTTTTGAGTTGTGCAGATCTGGGAATCGAAGGTGGTAGTTTTTTGGTGCGTTACACGATCCTTTCAAATATGCTAATGATGCTGATTAAGAATATTTTATTATATTTTAAAGTGTCTATAACGTAATTAAAATATTGAAAAGTAATATTATTATTAAGTTATATATTTTAAATTAATATAGTTTTTGATTGTTTGTTATCACAACTACGAGTACCTTATGTTATTAAGCCATTAAGTGCTAACTTAAACTACTTAAATCAACTTTCAAAACTTGATGGGCACATATTTTATTCTATTCTGTAGTATTGTAACTACAAATATAAACTTAAATGATTATGAAATATTTTATTTACGGATAAAATTTCAGAGAATTCGTTGTAGATTTATTTTTCAATTTTAATTGGATTTGCCTATTTTATTATCATTCTATAGGCTTTTTAAATAAATAATCTATTATTATTTTCTGGATTAATCATTTTAATTTAAAATATACAAATACAATCATAAACATAAAAATCGAAACACAAAAAGTATCACTATAGGTACAACACAGAACACACTTTTTATCTTATGAGTCACAATTACTCATACTTATATAATAATTACAATAATTAAATTATTTTTGCTGGTGAGTTATTACTTATTATTATAGATAGTGACAATATGAAAAAAAAATACTATTACGTAAAATTGTTATCACAATAATACACATAATAGAAGGTTTTTATTTTTATAACTCCATTGATAATTCTGTTATCGTATTTAGATTACGTTTTCTAATCCGGCTGAATATTGTTCGGCCAGTCCTAGATCATACATCATACCAGACACATACACAAAAATACAAATCACTCCGTTTGTGAGAAAAATTAATTCGGATTTAAAGTGGCGTTCACTGGAAATCAGAAAATGTTATTTGGAAGACGAAAGAAAGTTGTCCATTTTTCAACAATACACCGAGTTAAATTGTAACCATGAATGTGAAATAAACAAAACTATATCCATGTGTGGCTGCATAATGATCGAGGCTGCTTGTAATTATTGTTTTCTTCTTCTTTTTATGAACACATAATAATATTGGTATCTAAATGTCATTCAATATTTTTAGAAAATTGAGGAATTTTTTTCGAGTAGTAACAGAACTCACCAACTACGATTGGTTCTATAATCTATAGTAGGCACTTTGTTAATTATTAATTTGTTATCACACTACCTATCCATTAAACCGTATCGATAGTCTTAACTCCCAAGTATATAATATTAAACGTTGAATAAACGCATAATATTTATTATTAATTTAGATATAATTAATTGTTAATAATACCTATATTATTAACTTTTATATTTTTAACGTTGTTTATTTACGGCACATGAAAAAATATCAAAAAAAAAAAAAAAAATTATAACATAATAGCGTTAATTTTAAACGAAATATGATTTCTTGTATTTTATTGTAATTTTACAAATCAATAACAAAGTTAATCATAATTTTTAGTGTGATTTGGTTAAGTCTTATGGGCGTACATAATAATTTTCAAAAATATTTGACCAGTATTTTCTTAATAGATATAATATTTCAATTATTGTTATTAATGTTAATTTTTTTTTTAAATCTGAATAACAACTATTTTGATGTTATATTTGATATACATTTTTAATTCGATTTAAAGTAATTTTTGACATTTGAATACTATATTGCTCACATTATTGTAAATTATACAGTACATATTATTCAGGTGCATGGAATTATTTATTTTTACCTAATGCCCGTAATAAAGATACTTATATAAATAAATAAAAAAAGAGTGGTAAAGTAAATAACGCTCTGCTATATAGTTGGTCACAATAATTGATCTATTAAATTTGAATCCAATGATAAGTATCTTTGTAAACGAAAAACGATTCTGAACGGAAATAATTTGCCAGCCAATAGAATGTAATTTCCAGTGGTTAGCGAAAAAAGTGGTTTATGCTTTAATGGCCTGAATACACCAAAATTTAAGTTATTTTATAATTATTATTAGCCAAACTTATGAAAAATCTTGTGTTAAATTTTCAATTCTTAGCTACTTATAAAAAAATTGTTAAAAACGAAATGTTGTGAATATTTTATTAATTAAGTACTGTGCAAGTATACAACTGAATTGAACCAAGTCTTGATCAATATCTGTAGCTCTGCTTGTAAAAGTTTTTTAATACAATCGTTAATTTTAATCGATGGATGTATTAAATGTAAAAAAAACAACCGAAAGCACATAATATACTTACAATTTTCACATGCTTTACATTAATTTTATAATAGCGTTTTGGAATTTTATACTTTTATACCTGTATCAAATAAAAATCAATTAAATTACTCAACGAAAAAAATTATTTAATAAGTCTTATAATATTAAACATTTAATAAATTAAGCACTGAAATACTTTGGCGAACATGTGTATAGAGTACGTTATTTAAACAATAATAATAGCTAATATAATTATTATATTTTTATTTTGTGCATCAGAAGTGTAAAGTTTGTTATAATATAACAGGCAATTTTTTTTTTTTTTGTCTGTTATATTATAAATTTTCGAGAATTTAACATACTTCGTAAAAATTTGAACTATAAACGCTTTAAAAAAAAAAATTGTAATTAACGATTTTTAATTTTTTTTAACTACAATTTAAACAACTCATAAGGAACGTTGTATTAAATTTTCAAATTTTTTTGTTCATCCAAAATTTCATTATCGACACTTCAAAAAAAATTTCCAGGAAAATTCGAAAGTTTCAGTTGTCAATAAATAGCTCAAAAAAGTCAAAATATTTTGAAATTTTAAGGTATTTAAATAACACTAATGCAAACATTTGGTTAAAATTTAAAGTATTTACAGTGATTAGTTTTTGAACTACAACCATATAAAAAATTTGATTTGGTCGAAAACTGGTGTTGCGTAAAAATTCCCATTTTCCGTCACTTTTTTTTTGTTTTTCTCGATTTTTTTTAAAACTGTTACAATATTCTTACTTTTGACCTCTATAATACACTAAGGATATTCACTTTGCCATCGGAAACCACCCCTGAAGTGTGAAATTGAAGCATTATTTCAACTATAGTTATGCTGTATACAGATACAAAAAAACACACATCATTGTAGAATCAATACATTATCATTCCGTTCAAAATTTAATAATACAACGTTAATTATTTTCATGATAGAAACTGACCATTTTTTAAATAATAAAATAATTCCCTAAACGCAATTTATTGTCAAACAAATTTCAAGTTCGCCCAAAATCGTGTATTATTAAGAAGATATAATTATCTGTAATTGTTATTATCAGTTTTAGGGACGAACAGCTTAAAGATATGTGGACCTGCCAAATACAGTTGTGCACTGGATGCTATACGTAATTATGCATTTGTTTTAATTACTTTTATACGCTATACCCCAGATTTTAAAGTATACTAAATAACATATTAATACAATTAAAAGATGCATGTAATCCCATAAACTATGACATTTTTACAAAAAACAAATGCTTAATTATTTAAGTTTAATGATCATCGTTTAACAGGTTTGACAGACTTGTATTTAAAAGTTTATAACGCTAACATTCTTTTTCAAAATATCCAAATATGTAAAATTAAACTAAAATGTATCCAATTATAAATTTTACCATCACACTTAAAGCAGAAGTATTAGTTCTAATATATTTTAACCTCTTTCCTATAAATAACTATACGAATCAACTATGATAATTTAAGATTATTAAATGTTGATTTAAACAATTATTTATATTGTTGTTGGATATTAAAGGGAAGTATTATTGGTTAATCACCATTATGTCGATAGCAAAACATATACAAAATTAACAATTTCTAGATATTTCCTAGATAAGTTTTATATACCAATTGGCAATTTTTTAAAAATTCTAATGTACGATTATTTTACTCATGTTAAAAAAAAAAAAAGAATTTGTTTAAAAAAAAAATGATTTACGAATAAAGCCAGAATTTAATTTAGCCAACACCATTTAAAAATGCTACACATTATTATAATATTATAGATTCAACAAAACACCCGGAAAATCGGCTAGTGTGTAATTGTTTGCCAACGTGCTCCATGATCGAATATGAAGTAACAGATACATCTCATTTTGATGATTGGAATTATATGAAATCAATAAATTTAGTAAAAAATAAGTACGTTTATTATACAATAATATAATAATAAATATAGGTACGTAAAAATGTAAAATATATTGATATTATTGTAAAATTACACATATAGGTATACGAGTATGGTATATTTTTAAAATTTAGGATTGTATTACTGGTGTAAGATAATTTATTAATAAAAAACATGTTTGTTTATAGTTCTAGAGGTGCAACGATTGAATTAGTTTTCAAAAAACCTTATTTTACAGCATATACATCGGCTTCGATTTTAAGCCTACAATCTCTAATAAGTAAGTGGTCTGTTATAACTTATAACTTATAAGCTACGATATTTTTCAAATTTCTTGACATAAATGACAGCACAACTCAAAATCATTGATTAAACTGTAGAAACTCATAACTCAATGTCGATTGCTTTAACATGTATTCAGTTTTGTATCACTAATTTAACTGAACTACATTCTTGATTCTTATAAAAAATAATATATGCAATATATTTTATTATAATATGTCATGATAATATAATATAAACCTTGTAAAGGGTTTGTCATCAAACATTATACGGGTATAAAATTATTTTGTACATTTTTAAAGTATCATTTGAGAATATTATTTAGGTGGTAGTTATTTTTTTGTTTTGAAATGTTTAACTTTGACTAAAACGCTTTTATATTAGCCATCAATTACAGTAATTAATTAATTAAAAAATACATGGATTTTTTTTTTTTAAGTACAATTATTTCTTATTAGTTATTACTATAAAATATTATTTACATTCAGATCAATTGGATTAGTTTTCTTTAATTAACTAAGATATGTACTGAATATTAGGCGTGGAAAATATACAGAAATAGCAGATATTAGCAGAAATTTTGGAATATTCTGATAATTTTTTTGGACTTTGGGTTATTTATGATTTATTGACTTCGAAAATAATTTTGATAAAAATTTAAAAATTCTACAACTTTAATTATTAAATTTTAATTCGTTTAAAATTTAAATGACCTAATATTTTGTTTTCGTTATAGGTAACGTTGGCGGATTATTAGGTCTGTTTTTGGGAATGAATTTAACTAATGTGTTTGAAATTATATATATTTTAATTAAAATGTGCAATAATTTTATTATTACTTTGTTTTTTACGAAATAATATATATCTACAGAATTATGTACATTGTTTGTATATTATACTAGGATAAGATCACATGTTATATTTATGTAAAATGTTTATAGTAGCAATGCACATCGTGGTAAGCAGTAAATATCCACTCTTCTATCTTATTTTGAGCTAATATAGATTAGTTTTAATTTTCCTTCACATATAGTGATATTTGTAGTGTAATGCTTGTAAATTAATAAGTATTTAATAAAATTTACATTTTCTGTTTTTAATTTGTAATTAAATATGAAGTTATCGTGCAATTATACATTATCGTTATACTTAATATAATATGTATTGTGTATACTATTTTACTATAGGTACGTACGTAATTTACTATGGTTTGGCTATAAGGTAGGTTGCAATATCTAAAATAAATCTATTTAAAATTATTTGTTATGGAAATGTAGGATTTATATTCTTGTTTTAATCTATTCATTGCATTATCTAATTCTAACTATGGTCTATGCAAATAAAATATATGCTCATACTTAACGTTCCTGAATTCTGTTAATCTGAGCAAATTCACTAAGTGTGACATAAACGATCAGTAAGCTGCAAACAATAATTGGTTATAATAATCTATGTAATATATTATTATATCTAATTAATATATTGCATGATACAATGCGTGATTAATAACATAATATTAGTATGCATTTATATATAGGGTTTTAGGAATATAATTCAGTATGAAGATTTAAAAGTTATTTTACATAAATATTTTTTTCCCAACACTTATAAATACCTTAATTGACGTTTATTGAACTTTAAAAAAAAAAAAAACATATATATACTATATAGCCAGTAGTGAAAGGTACTATTATTATCGGTATCTAGAATTAGTGAAATTATAAATAGTTAACAAAGATTAAAGATTCGTTTTGGAATATTTCTTGAGTATTACTTATTTCATAAGTTTTTATAGATATAATATAGTAACTTATCAATTATTACATAATCGCTAATTTCACATTATTTGTATAGGTACCTATATTTGGTACTTACAAGAATTTTTTGAATAAGCAGATTAATTGTATCTAATTGTTATATCTTTTAAGATTAATCGAAGTTAAACATAAATAAAATAGCTCAATATATCTTAATTTAAAAGTCAATAGCTATTTTAAATAAATCATAGCTAAATAGCTAATAAAACATCAGTGACCTAATATATGATAATAATAATTAAGTCATCAAGATAATTTCAAGACTGTTCATTTTCTTTCTCTGAAACATTCGCAACATAGCAAATAGCAGTACAATAGAACCAGTTTGTATTGTTAGTTTTATATCATAAAGTGATTTTACCTATCATCAAACTTAAATATATGATTAAATGAATATTTTCTTGGGTACTTTATGGGCTTTTATTGATGTATAAAAACGCTATTTTCTCAAATTCTACAAAGTGCCTTATAAAAAAATCTTACATTTAAGTTGGTCAATTCACTCCAATACTAATAACATAAGATTAGTTCTGATGAATACAAATTATTACATAATTAACTATAACAATAAAGCTGACTCATTAGCTATGAGCTAAAACATTTTTTAAATTAAATTATAATTGAATAAACATTCGTCACTTGACTCAGAATACAATAATTTCATCGATATTTAATGATTCTTAAACATAGAGTTTAATTTACCTTCAAAATAAATTACATGTTATATAATAATCCTCTGGAGATCATGTGAACATTTTGTGTTTTTATTCAAATTCTATAGTAACTATTTATGGTGCACCACAATCACCACGATAATTTATAAAATTGAATAAGCATTAAAAATGTATAAAAATAATTGAAACTCCAGGGAAATAACAAAATTAAGTAATCGATGGATAGTCCAGTGAATGTATAAAATTCTCTAATAGTTATACAAGTATTTTACATTAATATCGTTTATTACATCACATAATATGAAATATGACTTAATAATTTAAAACTCTTTAAAGACTAAACGTGTTTTATTTCACTAATATTGTGAAAAAAAAACTTCTTGACACAAAAGTAAAGTAAGCCTCATAGATGATAGACCACTATAATCGAAAAATCGTTCAACCATTTTTTTTTTTTTTTTTTTAAATATTAAATTCATTTTTAATTTTAAATTGTATTGTAATGTTAAAATAACGTTTTTGCGTAAAGTGCAAACGGGTGTTTTAAATTAATAAAAATGGAAATTTGAATCCTCTTCATGTAGGTGTTACCTATAAAGTAAAAACTTTCTTTCGTTTTAAAATCTAATCTTTTACATTTATGTTATACACTTATATTAATACTTAAAATATGTTAATATAAGTAATTGATTTTTTTTTTTTTTTTAATTCATAAGTAACGAAAATTACAATTTTATGACTATAGTTTAGAAATATTTAATTTTAACAACATTTTCCTCGTACTTGAGATTTTATTTTCACAAAAAAATAAAAATATATTAGCAAATAAATTTAGGAGCCAGGAAAATCATCAAAAAACTAAATGAAAAATTTGAAATATTTTTGAATTTAATTTTTTTTTATCTTAATCAATCATTCGGAATAGAATATTAATTTGTATATTCAAAATAGAATATGATATAATTCTTTACTACTTGTGTGAGATAGACAGAGATAGAAAATTACAAATTCCTCGATTTTGGTACATAAAAAAATCACATAATTCGTTCACAATTTTTTTTTTCAAAAAATTTTTATTTTATGATTTCATTTTAAGATAAATATAATTTAATTTAGTTTATTTTTGAAAACACCAATAGAACATTTTATATGTATTAATATTAATCGCTCGATGTAAAAATTAAAAATAAAATTTATTTCAGAATCTTTTGGATGTTGATTTTATTTTGTATAATACTGGAAATAATTAAATTTGTACTATTTGATATTTTAATTAATTATTTATCTATAATATTCATTGGAAAAAATAAAATCTATAATTCAAGAAATGAATGATGATTTGTTCATCGAGCCAAATTCGGAAATCAGTTTGGGAGAAATACTTGAACACTAAAAGTTTCTATTGATAAGCTCAATCTTAATAAATAAGAATTTTCGGTGCAAATTCTAATCACTAAAAATGGAAAAAACAACGATTTCCAACATACGATTTATTCTGGATGGTATTTTCAAAGTTTGTTACGTAAAGACATTTAAATTATAATGATTAGTTCAATGACACCAATATGCGTGACCTGATGAATCAATAGTCATTTGAGATTTTCCGATTTTAATAAACCTATCTTAAATACCTACTTTAATGAATGATATTATAGAAACGTTGTCAAAGGACTTAAAATTATGTGAAACTTTATCAAATAATAAAATTTGTAATTGTATACCTATTATACTATCTAGTCTAAATTAGGGTATTTTCTCATGCACCATTCCTTTAGGCTAACACTATTACTATATATAAATTATGATTTAATTGAGGATTTAAATTCTGTTGCAAACTTGTGTAATATATGAAATAAATTTTGCAAATATAATGTGTGAAAATTTTCATAGTTGGATATTCAAAAATTTAAAAGCATGCCAAATATCTGAAAAAATCAAATTTTTCTTAATTTTATAGATTATCTGAAACTATAATTTAATTCATTATTATAGTATAATATAATATATATCTTTTTATCAACAAACCTATCATGTAATATATCAATAGATAGTACTTATATGGAAATTGTACAAAGTACTTGTAATTCTATCTTATGCATATTTAAATTATTTTTAATGATGATTTCGATGATAATCAATAATTATTATTTCTTGCCCCCTTTTTTTAACAATTTCAAAATGTTTCAGTGTATTTATAAATATTTATATACATATATATTATTTATATTACATTCATTATTTTTATTGCTGCCAAGTTACTAGATATCCAACAACTTTACTCATATTCGTAGCTTTGACTTATGAACAACTTTTGTAATGTTAAAAATGCAATTTTTTATTATTATATATCAAATAATTATTAAACCAAACAGGAAATAAAATATTTATCTTTTTTTTTAAATGTTTTTTATAGTTTGTAGAAACACTTAGTAAATATAACTATTATTGATTTTCATAAAAAAAGTTTTTCGAGTTTTTAGTTGCTTCCAAATTGACACAAATACACAATATTAAATTTTAACGAAATTGATGAAAACATTAAAAACTTTTTATCATCAAACGTATATTTTAAAGTGAAAAATAAGAATAATGAAAACACTGTTAATACCTACTATAAGTGTATAGTTAAGATACATTGGGTCGATATTTTGTTAAAGGAGTAAGGTGAGTCATAATATTAATGATAATAATAATTATTATTCACTGTTTCCTGACAGTGTATCCTATAACTGTAAAGTTTTATCCTAAACAAATTTCAAACAAAAAAAGTAGAGTATCGTTGGTGCGAGTGGTGACATAAATTTGAGTATATATAATATTTAACTGGCAAAAAAAATATAATATTTTATACAATTATTAGTACTTATTTCTGATAACTTTTATCAACTCAAATATTATTACATCATTGCATATGCATTATAATTTAGGTACGCAACTATTACAATATCAACCATAAAAGCTTGTCAAAATATCTTGGGAATATATTAAAACCTCTTCACATCTAACCACTAATGAATAATTTTCCATTTAAAAACTATTTATAAAAAAAAAAATAAAAATCTCAACTTATACTTTATATTAATTATTATACTTAATATAATCGAAAAATAAATTAGGCGAATAAAACAGCGACTAAACGATATACGACCTGTAACAATCATAATATTCAAAGAAATTGGGTTTTCGAGTTTGAAATTAAGTATCCCAAAAATAATAATTAAAATACCCAAATACGTGCAGATGCTACATAGGTATGTAGGTATCGCAGTATACTAATGAGTCCATATAATACCTGAAGGGAAAAAAAAATAATATACTAATTGAGTCCCTGGTACAAACAGGACTTAAACTAATTGAGTCCGGGGTTAAGAAACTAATAGTGTACGAATTGAGTCCGAATATTATTTTGAGTAAAATATAAAATCAACGTATATAAAAATTAGAAAAAGAAAAAGATGAAAATATCAAAGTATACAAGAAATTATATAAAAGAAAAAGAAAAAGAAATCCAACATCAAATGCAGCTGTTGCAATCAAACACAATAACTAGATTTGAATATTAATATATAATGCTTATCCCATAATCCCATACATTTTTACGAATATAAAAAATGTTATTTTATCATTTTCTACATTTATTATAGAATACACAAATTTGAAATTATTCATACTGTATTTTACCCCTACCTATATTATTATATATTTATATTTGAAAGTCTGTAAAAATGGGAAGGAAAATGTTTTTTTTTTTTTTATTTGACGGTACTCAGTTTCATTAAAACATGGACTCAATTAGTTTTATACCTAAAATTTCACAGGACTCAATTGGTATATACCTAAAACAACCCGGGACTCAATTCGTCATAAAAGGTTTTACTGGGTTTCAGTTCGTATGCAGCCGTAGGTATATTGTAATTTGTAAACCTATTAAAGGCAACACCCCTTGGGACGATTATGGATAAAAATTAAATAATATAATGACGTTTTAAAAAATACATAATATAAAAAAAAAAATAATAATTTCTAGAATAATCCCAACGGGGTTAATTTTTATGTTGCTAAAAGACAGTTTAATGAACAATATTATGAAATTAAATTTAGTAGTTATTAATATTAAACTAATGAAATATTTACTTTTATTGACATCGTTGTATTGTTCACGTACACAACATATACATTTCTAAATATATTATAGATTCATAGATAATAAAATATAGAAATTTAACTTAAAGTTAAAAATGCACATATACTTTTAAAATTAATTTTAATTATGTATAGAAACGTTTCATTTTATATTAATCATAATGCTATATGTACATAATAAAATACATTTTTTTGGATATTATGCTCATTAAAATACATTTAATATAATAATAAATATTTTTAAAACATAATATAATAAAGCTTTTCAAATGTTTACAGAGTTTTATGTCAACATATTTTTTTTAGATCCTATATAAATCTTATAATTATTGTAGTAACGAATAATGTTGAAAAATTAAATTCTAAAATTTAAAAATTTAGCACTTAATATAATATTATTATATGCGTATACTAGGTACTGATAAAATAAATACATATATATTATATATATATATAT
>VUJU01001928.1:28416-46053 GCA_009835225.1 Aphis craccivora
AAAAAAACAATAATAATAATGAAAAAATATATTATTATAGTTTCGAGAATACCAGAAACCTTGCAAAGTGTATACTGTATACACATACCGGAATCGAGTCAAGGGGAAATAGTACTCGTACATATTTGAATAACACTCGTCGTAATAATAATATTTTACGTAGGTTATCGTTTCTGACATCTATTCGTATCTACCATATTTATTATTTGCCATAACAAACACCAAAATTACATAATATCGATAAAAAAAAAAAACATAATCTGAATCAAAACAATAATAAAATTACAACTTCAAAGTTGATATGGATTACTATACACTATATCTAGTGTTTATTTTATCAGTACGGGGTCCTTAACAATTGACACACAATAATGCTATTAGAACCAAATGTCTACATCAATTTTGTGAGTTATATCTGCAAAGTAACTGCTGATATAGTCTCGGAGTATATAGGTACGTTAGGTACTCAATATATTTTATTGTAACAAAGACATATTTAAGTATTAGAAAAAAAGTGGTGACCACACTCATATCTAACTCTATAGAAATCCTAAAGATTATTGTGTATTATTACCTCATGGAATTAGAATAATAGTCCCAATTCGATGCGTATCCTTTTCCATATCCCGAACTCGTCTGCTGTTGTGAACCATAAACTTCGTTTCCGTTCATGTAAGGCCTTTCATTGTTATATCCAGGTCTGTTATTCATCTGCGGTCTACCATCATCGTTATCTAAATAACCGCTGAATTTATCAAACTCCTGTTTTTGGGAACCGTAATCTGATACCATATTGTTCATGGATCCCACGTACGGTCTAAAAGATACATAGTCTGATGTTTCTCCTCCACTACCTGGTCTAGATGATCCATACCCATCTGGACGAGAACTTCCATATCCGCTCGGACGAGAAGATCCGTAATTTTCCGGTCTCTGAGATCCATAACTGTCTGGTCTCGACGAGCCATAATCGACTGGTCTATGACTTCCATAACTGTCTGGCCTCGAAGAACCATAATCGACCGGTCTCTGAGTTCCGTAACTGTCTGGTCTCGAAGAACCATAATCGACCGGCCTCTGAGCTCCGTAACTATCTGGTCTCGAAGAACCATAATCAACTGGTCTTGCAAGACTGTTTCCGCCGGGTCTGTCATAACCCATCGAACCACCAACTACACTGCTTAATTGTTCACCAAATGAATTTTCACCCCAATGTTGAGTGGGCCTAGAGGCTATCACAGGATATCCAGGTTTCTGAGAATCCCATGCTGGAGGTCTGGGGGATGTAACTTCAAACCCAATTGGACGTGGTGTACTCTGTAAATCAATATGTGGACTAGAACCGTAATCGTGAGTGGTTGGGGTACCGTAGTCTTGCGAGTGGGTAGTACCGTAGTTATGTGTGGGTTTACCGTAATCATTTTTTGGTTTGTCATAACCGTGCAAAGTGCCATGGTCGTAAGGTCTGCCATGATCGACATTCATCGGTTTCAATCCGTAATCTTGACTTGGTTTGTTATTGTAACTCTGTCCCCCGTAACCATAACTATTTCCGTAAGAAGAACCATACTCGCTGTTGCTATTCCTATCAATGTATTTGTAACCGTTGTTCATTTTGACCACCTCGTACGACCCAGAACCTCCCCAACCCATATAAGGTTTCTTTCGGTCCGAATTATTTTCGTAACCGGTTCCCTTGTTGTAGTAATCGTTGTCATCTTTGTCATTCAATTGATGCGAACCATATGCCGTTGAAGGTTTGTTTGACTCATATTTTTGAGGGCCACCAATCCATCCGGCTATCACTCCCACTTTCTTGCTGGCCTCGTCCCAGCCGATGTCTTTAGGTGGTTGGCTTTGCCAATATCCTGATTCTACTTTCACTGGATATGCTCCTTTGATATTCCACCGATCGTTGGACGGCCTGTGATAATTGCTCTGCATCTGTGTTCCATGTCTGTCAGGAATATTAGGAACAGGATATGACATTCCTTGATAATATCCACTACCACCATTTCCTGCACTACCAGAACCATGTCCATAGCTACCACCTCCGCTGGTTCCCTCTCCATAGCCACCGCCCACTCCTATAACACCTCCATAGTTTCCACCGCCACCACTGCCAATATCACTTCCATAGCCACTACTGCCACTAATAACGCTGACTTTTTTGTTGTTATGTCTTCGTTCCCATTCGGGACTTAAATTGTCGTAACCATTACCTCGGTAATTAGGATTTTTCATTTGACTGTCTACGTTATGATTGTTGTAAATTTGAACGTGATTATCAGTAACGTGACTATTACCAGCGTAATTTGAACTTGGCATATAGCCGTTGCCAGTAACATGACCGATTGAGCTATAACCATTGGGCCGATTGTTAGTGTGACCACGATTGTCATTGCCATAACCATTACCTCTGTTATCGGAACCATAACCGGTGTACCTATTATCCGAGCCATGCGTACCCCGATTATCCGTCATGTAACCGCTCACAGAAACCCGATTATCTGACATGTAACCACTGACACTAATACGGTCGTTTACACTGTACATTCCATTATCGTGTGATTGTGTAGTATACTGAGATCCGGGCAATGGTGGAGGAACATTTGTACAACGACTACACGGATCTATAGGTTGTCGGCTGTCCCAGCCATAAGAAGATATCCCACCACGAGTTGTCCATGTTCCACTGGCAGTGGTGGTTGGATAATTCATCCCACTGCCATGATCCACCGAACATCCTGCCCCGGTCGTTTTATATATAAGTTGCAGCAACAACACACACTTGACCACATACCACGAACTCTGTAAAATATCATTATAATTCAACATTTATTAATATTTTTACTTCAACTTATTTTACAGGTTTTTTAATGTTCAAAATAAAGATTAGAAATACTATATACGTGTTCCTATACTCCTATAAAGTATAATATTAAAATTTTAAGTAAAATCACATTAGTTAGTAACTAATAAATACTTCAGAAATTGATATAACGCCAAAGATTATACATAAAAATAATATAATTATAAATAGGTACTTAATGATATAAAAATAATTTCAGATGCATACGATTCAAAATTACGTAAAAAAAAAAAAATGAGTAGGTTTACAAGTGTAGAACACTCGACCTATGAAAGGGAATTAATGATTTCGATTTATAAGTGGTTTTATTTGATAATGTTAAATAATCATAGTCATATTGAATAATTTAAATATCTGTGATATTTTAAAAAAAAATTAAGTTATTTAAGCGTTTCTATCTCTAAATTACGAATTTACTAATGCCCCTCATACCCGTGCATAACCTATATCTCATAATCTTATTATTTTACATATTTTAATATTAAAATATTATGTTTTAATGCTATATACCTATTATATTATAAAAAATACTTTTAAGCAAGTTTTTATTTATTCATGTCACGTTCAATAAATTAAAATGTTTCTTTGTTTTCTTAAATTTGTAATTACACCCACCTGTTTATTTTAAAATTTTATAACGATATAAATATTATATTTCTGGTATCATTTTTTATCATTAATATTACTTCATGAAAATGTGAATATAAGTTACGTAAGTAATTATTTGTTTAATCTTAAATGCATATCATTTACGTAGTTTTCTTTCAGGTTGTAATATTATACTCTTTAAAGAAAAATAACTTTTCTTCAATTTTATCCAACATGGATATATTAATAATATTTACCACAAAGCCATATCCATGTCCTTGGATTGCAACATTGTATATTTATTATATTACCGGAAAATATTTATTATTATATAGTATTAGTACTGAACAACATTTTTAATTTTAGTCTTTGCGATATACTATTGCTCAACCAATTATATATTATTTTTTCAACTTTTATGCGATACCTTATGAATAATGATATTATAGTTGTTATCATACATTTAATAGAGAATTTTCAGCGTTCGCGAAAAAGTATTTGTTCTTTTCCGCCTATAATTAAGTATACATAATATCACACAAGTATAACATTATAAATTGTTAATGAATATATTTTTATTACCCATTGTATAAATAATGACTAATTATTACATTAAGTAAGTTAGGTAAACGTTATTTAATTTACAGTGGTGCATGATTTATTACTTATTCGTTTATGCACTTTAATTCGTAGACCAAATGAAAAATATCCAAAACTGTACCTCCAGTTTTGAGATGTAACTATTAACTCAAATAATAAGTTACTGTAATATTTTATAAAACCATCGGAGTTCGAAGTGTATTATATCATAAAACATATTATACCTAGAAACTAGGAAAATATAGCCTTGGCGCCATCGATATCACAATTCACAATAGGGGTAAACATCACAATCGCTTTGGATAGTATGATAATTAGTATAAGAGAGGGCAAATAAATTAGACATTATATTATGAGACGAAATCATAACTATAATATACGAGTACACATCTATCGGGTATGACATTGACAAATACTCGTAGGTACAATCAAATGGAAATTGTGCTCAAATAATTTAAAAATATACACCTAAACTATAATAATAAAATTATGTATTTTGAAAACAAAAAGAACAAATAATATAATACTACAAAGTTTTTCTTACCAAACCGTTTTATCTTGATAATCAATTTAGTTTGTCCCCACTTCCCGAATTTCAAAGTATGGATGACATTAATTATAATTAATATACGGTGCAATATAAATGCAGTGCTATTGACCCATTTATTCGTTGGTGATATTGATTAACAACAGTCTACAGGACATTTTTAAAGCGTCTGCTGTAGTTTATTATTTAAAAATAATAATAGTAGTTCCCGGAGAGTTATATTAGGTACTTATTACACATTTCCGTCGGTGTTTTTCGAATTCATTAAATCCACAGCGCTGCAAAACTTAATATATTCGTAAAAAGGAAATTACCCGTTAAAGCGTAATTTCTCGCGACTAATACAAACACAGTACACACAGACTCATAAGCTAACTTTATAACGTATTTATTATAATATAGTGACGCTCACTCAAAATTTTGACTTTGCATATTGATTGGTTTATAATTATCTCAGACAACCATTCAAATGAAACAATGTCTTCACGCTGCGACGTACTGTTGAATATTTATAACGAAACAATGCCGTGGTTGCAATATTGCAGCAAATTATAATTGTGCGACTGTGTAGATAAAAAAAATATATCATAAAAATGAAATTGTAGTTCATCGTCGTTGTTAATGACGAGATTCAACGAACAATTCGCGAAACTGAAGACATCTGCAGATTATTCTGCTTAGTGGCCAATTTAAGAGCGAATCAACGCTACTTGGGCGCAATCGATTATTATTAGCATTATCATCGACATAATTTCAGTTTATATAACGTAATAATATTATTACATTATTGCGATTAATACAACTGACAGGAGGTACCCTCTGATATTATTGCGATATTACGTACGGCGAAATAAATTAGTAACGATCGGCTATAAACCGTGGCAATGGTACAAGACTGGGTAATCACGATTATAGTAATAACATAATATTAACCACGTTGTTACAGTTAACCATCACAAGGTTCGTGACATATTAATTTGCAAGACACACGCCACACGCATAATATAATATAGGTATATAATATCGTCCGTACGCGACAATGACCCGATCCGGTTCAAAGATTACTGTCCGAATATTTCACCTCATTGTTTCGTCTCTAATTGTTGGGCAATTTCCTATTTGTTTATATATTTTTTTAGAAAATTTACGAAAAGACAATGCTTTCGTCCTTGAAGTGGTTCGTAAATCGCAACGGACTTGAGTTTTGTTTCATTTAAGGATTAAGGACGCCTGCAACAACAACGTGATGGCCTAGCGCAATCCGCGAGCTGAACACGATGCATTTTTTGATATGATTTTGTTCATCAGTAATAATGATTATGAGAGCGTGCACATAAAAGAACTTGGAGAGGCAGTACGATTTGTATGATATACTACTCGATTTATATCAGAGCAATAGTTATTGAAACGAATACAAATATTACAAATTAAAATGGTGTATTGCCCGATTGGTGTCAATAATATTGCAATGAAACATCCAGCGACATTTTTTTGTAATTGTTTGGTAAAATTTTTCCCGTTGTATTTTGTAAATGGATTTTTCCCCGTATGAAATAAATAAAAAAGTAGATGCCTTATATATAATATCATATTAACTGCTCAACACGGTGTTTGTATTAACGTAAAGTTGAATTTATTATATTATATTGTTCTACTACATATTATAATTATGGCGTTAAAAGCTTTCAGAGCAACGGAGTTAATGATAACAAATAGTTTTAATCGAACTGCGAACGTTCTTGATTATTGTTTTTGGTGTAGTTGTTTTATGCGATCATATTATATTATCTGCAATCTGCGTCGTGTACCTATATATAATATAATATTAATAGTTGCGTGCGTACCTATTTTATAATTATAAAGGTCAACTGTTGGAATTGACATGTGAAAACGACAAAAAGTTCGTGTCTTTATTGTACCTATATTTTATTTAAATAATTTAATTTTTAATAATTCACAGTTAATATATTAAAAATAAGTATTATATAAACTATAAAAATATACAAGACTAGCGTGAAGGCGTGAAGGTGTTTCGTCAGATCACTGTTGATAAAGTCTGTCTGGAAATCGAGTGTCTTGATACTTTAGTTTGATATATTATGTATATGGTCTATTTTCTATCGATCAAGTTAATGGTCGATGATTAAAATAAAACAAAATTAAAAGCCAAATCGGGTTTTTAAAATCAACAATGTTATTTATCGTATGCAAACTAGTTAGTTTGGAACAGTTATTCGGTATTCCACACTATTATATAGGTTACCTACTTGTACATTATTTATAATAAAACATCTTTTAATAATTTAATTAATTGCTGTATGTACCTATACTTATTACAAAAATAAAAAAAAATCGCAAGACGTAAAAAATTAAATATAAATTAAACCATGTGGTACTGGTACAGACTAAACGGACTTTGAAGAGCTAATATTTTTTTAAACATCTACACTTTATATGATATAACATCTCGGCTAATTAATTAAGTGCACAAAAGTTTGATCATTATTCATCATCCTTAATTTATATTAGAAACCTAATATATTAAGTACAAAAAATAATAGAATATATAATGTTGGCGACCATTCCGATTTCGCCTTCAAAACAAGGAACGACATTTTTACCGGATATTGAAAAATATTGTCTATATCTATACTTAGTCGATGAACAAAACTTTAATACGTTTCATCAGGAAAAGTATTTATAAAATAAAAAAAAAACACTCCGCAATATTATACCTGCAGTCAAGAACAACTGTATTTTAATTTATAACAAAACGCAGACTTTTTATTATAATAATAATATATATTCAAATCGAAAATGTAAAAAAAATTTTGAAAGAATGTTATTAATCTATCTCTGCACAAACCCATACATCCATTCAACTGTTTTAATGAAAGAACAATGCGACAAGATTTTTTTTCAGTAAAATTCACCGTCCGAGTACCATTGGATTTAGCAGCATTCGCTTTGCATAAAATATGATAAAATATAGCCACGAGCTAAATCTACACTGTTAAACATCACATATTTTAAATTTATATCTGAATAATAATTGTAAGATGCAGTATTTAGATATTATAAAGAAATAAACGGGGGAATTTGTTCTACTGTATACTATAGTGTAGGTAATCTCATCATTGAATACCTAGGTCATTGTATAATAAATGTGTTAATTTAATATTCAATGCTTAATTATTGAGTACGGAAATTCTGAATGGGGGACGAATTCTATCGACTTATTATATTTCTAAGGATATTTTATTGAATATTTATATTGATACATTTGTTATTTATTTTTCTATTGGTATGATGGTTGATTAAATTTTTTTCCACAAAAATTATACTCGTATAGTTGTTACTTGCTATTAGAATTTATAATATTATTAGGAACTTGTTAGTAGGTAATCACCTGTAAGGACAATATTTAGAAAGCAAGGGACCACAAAAGAAACCACCTAATTACACAAAAATAAATAAATTTATTACCTAGGTAGTTAAAAAAAAAACAATTTTTATATTTTTTGTGGATTGTGAATTAGAAAATTATAGAATTATATTACCAAATTATTGATTGTTGATTGAGGTTAAATTACTTTCGAAGTTTAATAGAAGTTTAATACGTCTAAGGAAATTATGTAAATGACATAATTAGAAATTATGGTAACACATTAAGTAAAAAATATTATAATTAATTTAATTGAATCACACATTAATTGAGGATAAACCAAAAATTTAAAATATATTAAAAATAATACCATATTAAAATAATGTTAATTTTTTTATATTTATTTTTTTTTTAATTACCTACAGCATAAAAATAAACCTGATTTTGTCAAAACTAATTTCGCATAGTTTTTTTTTTTTTGTTTACCATAAAGTATCAATAAGATCCCGTTTTCGACGTAAAGTCACTCTTAAAGTTGAATATTAAATAATTTTCCGTATACATTTAGACAGGAAAAACAATTATTTTACAGCCAATGTTATCTTAACAGTCTACTCAGAGTTCAAAATATGGTGTAGGTATTGAAACAACTTGATATATTTTCACTACTATCTTATCTTGAATACTACACTCGCAAGTCACAATCAAATCTATATAAATACATAATAATACAGATATAATAAACACAACTTTCATTGTTAAATGTACATGCCGAAATAAATAAAGAATGATAAATGAATAGTAGTAGCCAGTAGGATTATAAAGACTGTAAGGAGGACAAATTTATATTTTGAATTTTCACCAAGATATTTTGGTAAAATAATACAAATTTTTTTCCTTTAATATAATATTCTTATAAACTCTAATTTTTTGAATTTTTAACCCTGTTTTTTCAATTTTTAGTTTTTTATGCTATTTTGAATGTGTAGATGTGTCCTGAGGCCTAAGCTATGCATATAGCATATACATATATTTTAATGAGAATCACTCTTTTTTTGTGTTCATTTTCAATTAATGTATAGGAAATAATTGCAATTTGGACGAATAAGTTAATTTACAGTATAAACTAAAAATAATTGATTATTGAAACTATATATTATTTCTAATTTGAAATAGTTAGATTTTTATTAAAGAACTACTAAAAATATAATATAAAAATCCAATCTAGGACTCAGTCCGTGTAAAGCTGTTCTTGATCTAATATGAACAGTGGATGAATTGCGAATGCTCTATCATACGAAAAGGATAAGAAAAATAGTACTAGGTACATTATTTTATCATTCGTTATCTTAATTCCATATCGTCTACACTCTACAGCATGATTCACCAATCTTGATCACTCCGTATTTGTTCTTATAATACAATATAATATTATTATTCTGGATGTCATTCGATAAGTTAGGATCTAAATTACTCTTAACGTCTTTCTGAGTCTTGTTGTAAAAACAAAACAAATATAAAGCGCATTATAAGTTTGACCAAAGGAAACTTCAAATCCAACTACGAATTATAACTAATATAACTTGTGTGTAAAATATACTAACCGAAAGACACCGGTATTTATTTTGGATGACACAAATGTCAACGGCTATTTTCATACGGTTAGTTAGTACTTTCCTATAGTTACCTGAACTCGAAAGATGAGAAAATGTCCCATATATATATTTAATGATTTATGTAGTCCATTTCCTATCTTAATTCCTGCTACTAGCACTTACCTAATCAAACATTTTAAAACAAAATGTTGAATAAACGTTTCGAAAACTATAATAATATAATACTAAATTTCGTAGCCAGTTTTAAGAAAAATCGTAAAAGATTCGGTCAACTGTATATGTGATATATTAATCAATACCATTGGTGTACATGATCTAGCTACATATCGAGATTCGATTAGATATTTATTTAAATATTTCAATAATTTAAACATTTAATTTTTTTACTTAGGTATAATGTTTTTGTACAAAAAACATAGTTCCCATAGATAAAGACATTATTAAAAAGGTAAATTATTCTCGTTAAATAGACCACACTTAATAATAGTTCTTATTTATGCGTAGATAGACTAGATACTTATAGTTTTTTAACCTTTTATATCTCATAGTCGCTTATAGTTCATTATAGTATACGAAAAAAATATCTTCTACAGCCAAACAAAGAAATTGATTAATTAGGTTAGGTATAATTGATCAGTATTGGACATAAGGGACATTCATTCTCTCCTCATTCGCCGCTAGTCCCGGGATAATAATGATCAATTATTGATTGGATTATTAATAGTATGAACGAATGCTAAATTGTCTGCATCATTTCTTGATGATAATAATATTTTCTTAGAATAATAAAATTATATTTCTATAGTAAAACAACCTATTTAAAAATGAGTCTATTAATATTACTTACTATTTACTAAAGTAGAAAACAATAAAAGAAAAAAGAAAAATATCTTACACTTACAAGTTTTAAAGTTAATCAAATCCAGGGCTCATATTGTCCAAACCTTTATATCCCAAACGGATCCGGCGGTCTGTTGTTTGCTTATTTTCAAAAGGTTCCCGTCAAAAAAAGTTTAACAAACAAGGAAATTCCTAAACGACTCCCGAAGAAAAATATTAAAAATTAAATTAAAGTTCAAAGTCACCTAAATTTAAAAAAAGTGGGTAAATGGGTACCACTCTGCTGTACATTAGGAGTCGTATGGATCATTATTGTATATTATAGTAGTGTTATATTTAAATCCAATGATAGGTAACATTGTATACGAAAAACAATTCTGAATGAAGATGATTTGTCGGCCTAGGATATCATTTCAAATGGTTGGTAAAAGGTGGTTTATGTTTTAATGGTCTGAATACACCAAAATTTAAGTTCTTTTATAATTATTGTAAGCTAAACTTATGAAAAATCTTGTATTAAATTTTCAACTTCATGCTACATATACAACAATTTTTATGAATTATATCTACAAAATAATTTGCAAACATTCATGATTTTGACGAATTTTTGTCAATATTTGAACTTCAAATGCTAATAAAAAAAAAATTGTGCCTATGTATTCATACAATTTTTTAATCATTATAAAAATAACTTATGAAAAATTTTGTATTACATTTTCAAGTATTTTGATTGAGCTAAACATATTTTATCGACACTTCAAAAATAATTTTTCAGAAAAATTGAAAATTTCAGTCATCTATAGTAAAGTAAATGCCAATCTAAATAACTGGTAAAATTTTCAAGTATCTACGATTTATACTTTTTGAATAATAACAAATACCTATTTAAAATCATTTGAGGATAAATCGTTATCGTTATGCTATTTCGTAAAAATTTAAAATGCAAACGCACTTAAAATTTTTCCTCTAATGATGCTTCGAGTTTTCTCTATAGATACTTGAAGGAAAACTTATGAAAAACTTAGTGTTATCCTTTGTCATAATTTTATAAACACAAAAAATGTTATGATTTTTCAAATTCAAAATTACTTGCAAGTTTTTGCGTTTTCGACAGATTTCGTAAAAATTTGAACTATAAACGCATATAAAAAAAATTGTGACTTACGATTTTTAATTTTTTAAGCTACAATAAGAAATACTCTTAAGAAACCTTGTATTAAATTTTCAAAATTTTTTGGTCATCAAAAAAAAATTCTCATAAAAATCGAAATTTTTTATGGTCTGTATATAACTTAAAGAAATTCAAATTACACAATGTATGATTTTTTTATACTTCTACTTATAAATATATGCTTTTTTTTTCATTTTTTAACGCTTAAATTTAATATTATTTTAATAAAAAATTCAAAATAATATATAATTTTTCTATATAAATTTTATAATTTACTTAGTTTACTTTACATCAACACCTGTTTAACCACACATCTTTGAGACAGTTTTAAGTCTGTATGAAATGAAAATGAATTTGTGTTGTAAAGCCGTAGCCGTTTGGAAATCGACATTTTTGTAAAATGGGAGCCGAATGAGCTGAAATCCGTCCAAACATGTCAAATGGGGTAAAGAAGAATAAATAGTAATTATAAGGGTATTTATTGGTAGAGAGGTATAATATATATAACTAGAAGACACCATTAAGTCAATACTACTAACAAAGTAGAAATCTTAATCGTTTAAAAAAAAAAAAATAATAAAAAAAAAATATTCTACTTTAGATTTAGACATTTTTGATTTAGCAAGTAAGATTTAAAATAGTCCTCTTTCGTGAAATAATTCAGTAAATCATAGATCCTAAGCCACTGAGATATAGGATGGCCTATGAGAAATAACGATCGAACCATCTACTGCTGCATGAGTCATCAACCTTTTGCAACAAGTGAGCTAAATAAAAAAAAAATTAACCATCAAACTATCGACCACTGTATTTATTCAAGTGGGTATATCAACAGGTTAACGACCCTTAGGTTTTCATCGTAAGATTCCAGCACGATTAGAAATACTGTACAACCAATAAATAATAATACAAAATATGAATCGTATAACTACATAACAATGTGGATAACGATACTATATGATATAATATAGACATCGAATACATAGAATTATATATATATATATCACATAATAATACTATAATAAGACTTACATTTCGCAGCCACTCGATGTACATGATGACGACGGCAAAAATATGCGAAAAAAATATGCGGACGGGCGACTATATTATGCGTTATATGATGAACGAGCGATTGCCGGCGACGTACTGTTTCTGCGATGTACAAGCACAGACTTTGAAGCATAATATTCGCGATTAATGTGTGTGTGAAGAAAACGCGAGTAGAGTACGTACATATGTATTTATATATATATATATATATACGATAGAGACTTATAGGACTAAGTCGACGACGAGTGGGCATTGCCGTAACGGTTCAGATGGTACGGTGGCCTCGACGGTCGTCGTTTCTTCGTCTTGGCCGTTTCCTCGGAGGCCCGCGCGTCCGCTCGGCACAACGGCACAGCACACTGCACATTATAATATTCTGCACTGCCGGATGATAATTACCGGTCTGCTGCTAGCTGCTGCTGCTGCTGCTGCGGGTCTGTCGTTCTCGTACAATAATATTCGTGTCCGCCATAATAATATAATTTACGAACATTATAATATCTTATAGTATACGCATGCCGACGGCAATGGCCGAAAAGCGAACGCATTGTTAATAATATCATAATATACGAATATTAAAAACATAGGTATATGAATTTAAAAACCATATAGGTACACCACGCTTGCGCCGGATATGCGCAGTAAGACAGTATTACCCGCATCGTAGTCCGCTTATAATATATTATTATAATAATATTATAAGTTATACTTTTATAACATTACTTGTTGGAAACAATCGACATTTATTAGCGATTCCCTTAGCGTCCGCAAACAGCACTAAAAAAACCGCACCCCAATAACGAAATCACGCGAAAAACCCAAACCGAACTAATCACCACTCGTAAAAAAATATATTGAATTTATGTCTCGATATCTTTCCATATAAGAATAAAAAGAAACCGATCGAGTAGATTTTGTAACGAGCAAAAATATACCGAACAACACCTTCGAAAAAATAAATATGTTTATAAAAATGTACACTCAACACTGATATAGCGTACGTACACTGTACAGTATATAAATAAAATATAACACAAAAAAATATCGAATCCTAGATGTAGGTATATGACTAAAACGTTTATCGCACAGTCGTTATTAATCGTTAAACTTTAATGTATAATAATATTATAATATATTAATTTAATGTGAATATATTTTAAAGATTATACAATTATTATTTATTACAGCGTTTGCATATGATCATAGATTATACGCCATGTGCTTATATTATATACATATTATGTTATGATGGTTGTATTTAAGAAGCGCTCATTTACAAAAAAAAAAAAACACAATTTTAGGGGGTAGGGGGTAAAGAATTTGGTAAAATGTACAGAAATTGCATCCCCCTTCTTACAAACAAGACCAAACTATGCCACTGATCCAACATACTACGCAAAGTGCTGTAAGCAGTATATTACAAAACATTGCAAGAATAAACGGACAAATTTTCCTCGAAACTGATGGCAGTATTTTTGTTCTAAGCCGCCGGAATAATGGTATATCGACCTTCGCGAATCTCGTATTCCGCGGTGCGAAATATTCTCACGCGGACAAACGGTACTATTATAAACTACATACATAATATTACGCAGGTACCGTACGATGCAAATACTAGTCACTAATGCGATATCGCTTGAAAATCGCAACATTCGATGATCGACGCCCAATGGTCGTGTTGAGCGTGAATTTCACTAATTTGCACAGATGCAGTTGGTTTGATCAGCAACTCGCAACGTATTAAATAAGTATATTTTGAAATATAAGAATATTATTTGATTGCGTATAATTTATAATATGTCACAGACATATGTCATAATATGTTCCATATGACAAAATTAAAGATCACGTGTACCTAGTGTATACCTATTGTTATACAAAAAAAATGTTTGTAATTTTTTCAGATTTGGGAAAAAACATAGACTAAAGGGTAGTATCGTGGACAAAGAAATATTATAATGACGTTAAGTCATAGGCGCGACAAGGGGGGAAGTTTGGGCGCTAAGCCCTTAGCCTAAGCCCTCCAAAACTACTCGTAGCCCCATCAAAAAAAAATATTTTACCTTTGGTTTAGTTTTGAGGTACATATTGACTATATTGAGTATACATAATAGCCCCCCTAAGATTTAGTGTTAGTTGCGCCACTGGTTAAGTTAAATACAGAATTAACTTTGCATTAGATTGTTGCAGTTAATGTAAATGGTCAAAGCTTTGTCTTATATATCTACTTATAAGGCTAAAAATCCATGCCAAGTATAGCTATAATATTTTACTAAATAAAATAAACTCTTACATAAATTTAATATTATTTGTAATAAAATGACATGATATCGTATTAAATAATAATGTTAAAAGGTCTGGTGTCAATTTTCTAAAATTTCCACAATTCTATCCGCAAATCTTATTTAATATATTTTAATATTTGATAAAAGTATTCTCGTACTATTTATTTTTGCACTTTGTAGTGTTGCAATTCTCACTAAATCTGAGTCGTATTAATCCATTTAAAAATGAATATACTGCGAACTTTCGCCAAATCGTTTCCATTAAAATTTATCATTATAATTTATAGACTATAAAACATATTTTTATATTTAATATTTTATTTTGTGTGGGGAGGAGGCGAATAAAAATATAAAGTACCTACTATATTAAATTGTGCTAACTTGCATTATCTGTATAAAAAACCGATTTAACAGTTCGTTTATTTTGCAAAATTAAGCTTAACGACTTGAATTGCAATGTCTCATCTTAAATCACATAAACGTGCGAAATTTACGTTATAATCATTTTGTTTTCGACATCGATCAAAACAAAACGTCAAAACATAATGTTCAATTTCCGTGGATAACTATTGCAACCTGATGAGCTTCTAATTAGCATACTTAGGTGTCGGATTTTATTATCTACATTTTTAGAAAAAAATAAAATAAAAAACAAGAATATTTAATTTAAAGTTACACAGTAATATTTCTGTGTCCTGTCTAACACAATAACTAAATATTATGATTAATATAGACGAGCTGCATATTGTACTAGTGATAATTATTATAGTAGTCCGATTAAAATAAAATTGTCTATCCTGCCGCATCTGATATACCATGATAAATACAAACCAAAAAAATGTGTCAAAACAATATTTTAAACGATTTTTGCGCACATATTTTGATCATTTCCGGTCCTGTGAAACGCGTGGCTGTTTCCCGCGAGGTTCATATTATAACGTATGTTTCATCAACCCGGACTATTATAGGAACCATCCTTTTTTCGCGATTCCGTGTCATTATTGAGCTCGTCATTAACATGAATTTGCACGAAATTATTTGATTCACAAAATCTAATTTTGATTTTTCACTGTTCTTGAGAAATTGAGTTCTTGTCTCAAAAATCTTCCCCGAATGGACATTTTGCGATCTTTGGAAATCTAGACAAGGCTAGGTGCAACGTGATTTTAATAATATAGTAGTTAAAAGCCGCAAGTGGACATTCAATTCAAAATTCACATCACATCACTATCGTATTACGTATATTTAATATTCACATTTCTCATTACGTATAATAAACATAAGGATGACAGTTACGTTGATACATCGAAAGATGTAATAGTAGGTTTAAAAACTTAGATATACTTCCAAATTATACAAATTTAGAAATAGATAATATTATAAGATGTAAAATATATTGAACACCAATTTATATAGATGAGTTCATATCCATATTTGGATGCAATCATTTATAAAATAGTAGAATAGATGATTATTACCCACTACTTACGAGTACTTTTACATTAAGCCCTCATTTCATTTATCATAGTTATGATTTTGATTTATGATTAATTATTATGAAATACATACGACTTTATTTTTTTTTTTTCAAAAATAAAAATTTATATTGACTTACAGTTAGAGTCTTAATTCTTAAATTATATACATCATCAACTATAATATTATATTATACCTTCATTTGCAGTTTCATCACCAGTCTGTTTTTATTTTGTCATAGCTATTCATAAGAACTTATCATTAAACTAAATAGTTATTAAGAGTATTAAATGTGTAAACATGATACAAATAACTTAAGTATTTCGAATTCAAATAGACTATTTAATTATTATAAATGTTTCTAGAAGAGTTTATTGTATAAATTTTAACACTCGTCATTGCAGTTAGATGTAGATATTAAATATAGAAATAAAACTATATTACGTAATTTATTTGTACCTATACAACATGTATTTAATTAGTTATTAAATATGAATTAACTAACCAAAATGTAACAATTGAATAGTATAGGTAAGGTTCAATCACCTAAGTAACCTTATAGATATTAAGCTCGGATTTTTGAAGATTAAAAATAAATATCAAAGCGTATTAATTAAATAAACATTATATTGCTGTATACAATATAGAGAGATAGTTATCTACTAGTAATTTACAAAATATGTGAACAAATTACAATTTAGTAATGCTTATATTCTATTTTATATTGAATAATGAATATTATATTTATGTTTACATGCTACTATAAGTTTATGAGTAAAATGATGTTAAGAGATAACTGCTGATTAGAATAATAAACAAACACAATAATATATAATATTAAATGTTCATCAATGTTCTATTTATTTTCAATATCATGGTATATAATTTGTATAACATTAAATTTACTGTTTAGTATACGTATTAAGTTATAGGGATGAAGATTAAATTAAAATGGTATGATCCAGATATGACGAGATACAATTATAATAATATCGAAGAAAATCTCATTGGTTCACTAAATGAGTCATGAGAACAATAGAAAAATTACGTACTTAAAAGATGGGTTTTGATGGGTTTGAGATGTTTAGTCGTTTAGTGCTATTTACTTTTCAGTTATAACTGAAAACCGCACCTGTATAAATGCGTAAAAAATGAAAAATCAATACAGACAACCTAGTTTGTGTGTGTGTAGGTACACAAATAAATT
>VUJU01001929.1:0-46051 GCA_009835225.1 Aphis craccivora
TTGATTGCATTTTTTTGCATATTTTGAGTGCATATTTGAATGATAACCGTTGCATAAATGCATGCATATTTCGAACGTTTTTAGTGCATATATTTCCGGGCCCTAATTATGACATATATTATGCATAATCGTTAATCGTTGGAGTGAATGCAGGATTATTTTATATAGCAGTGAGGGGTGCAGGGATGCTATATGATTATCATTATTTAAAATATTTATCAGACATAAAATGATAATAAATTATCTATTACCATTTAATCTTACCAAACAAAAATAAATTTCCACAAGTGCTAAGAGAGGTGTTAGTGTTATACTGTTATAGTGCATTAATACCCTATAGCAGAGGTTCCCAAACTGTGGGTCGCGATTATATTTTTGGTGGGTCGCGCTATACTTTTATATTAAAAATAAATATATATATTTTTCGTTGTAAGCAACTGATTCACTAAAAAAGGTCATTCATTGATATTGCAGTAGGTCGCCAAATTTTAAAAAAATTTCCAAAATGGGTCGTACAATAAAAAGTTTAGGAACCTCTGCCCTATATAGCAACCCCCTACTGTTATTCGTTTAAAGAATTATAACAGTTATGAAAAAAAAAATATGGAAAAACAGAGAAAAAGTAGGTACTTTTAAGTGAGGGATGAGTCTAAAATATTGTAAAAAAAATTCCTTGACAATCTCCAATCCTCGCCACTATTAATTTGTATTATCTTTATTAATGATACTGTGACATTATGCAATCAAATAAATATTAAATTGTAAATAAAAATATATTTATTTTAATGAAATTAAAATTAAAAAAGAGTGGTCTAGTAGTAACTTAACCTAGACTCTAGTGGGTAATGTACAGTAGGTATTGAGTGAAATTCGGACAAAGAGTAAGTCACTATTATTAGTGATTCATATTATAGGTGTGTTACTCACCGTTTAAGTTTGAATGCAATGATAAATATCAGTTTATTATCGAAAACTGGTTTTGAGTAAAATTCCAGTTTTTCCGTCATTTTTTGTGATTTTTCCCGATATTTTTGAAAACTGTTGATACTTCTTACTCTTGACCTCTTTAATGTATTAAGTATATTCAATTTGCCACCAGATATCATCCCCGAAGTAGTGAAGTTTTAAATTGAACTAATTATTAAAGCATTATTTCGACAAGTTATGGTGTACACTCAGTAGCGTAGTTATGGGGAGGATATTGGGATAAATTCCCCCCTCCAGAGCTTTTAGTTTTAATGTTAAATGCATTGACTTATTGAGCTCCCCACTTTATGTTTAACGTATAAATTATATATCACCCCCCAAAAAAATCATAACTACGCCACCGTGTACACTGTACACAGACACAACAAAACATTATTATAGAATCAATACTTTCATTACTCATTCGTTCTGCAGGATCTAAAACAAATTTATAAATACCTATACATTCAGGGCCGTATTTACAATTTTTTCGCCCTGGGTTAACTATATTTTTATGCTCCCTCCCCCCTAAATACACTTGAATAATATAATACCTATATTTGAAACCTGTTGGTTTTACAAATAAACGGAGGTATTCTGTGGCAAAGAACTTTTTAGGCTATTGCCTATAAAAAAAAAAAAAAAAATTAAACACAAACATTTATATTTTAGTTAGGCAGGTCTTCGATTTTTGTCTCGCCTGAAGCATAAAACTTGTTCATTACGCTATTGTAAGCTACTCTACTGACAATTGCATTTATATATATTATACTATATGGGTATAATATAAATACTGCAATGCATTAACAATAAAATAATACATGACAAGTAAGTATAACATACTAAATATTGTATAGGTATAATGACGTGATACTTATAATACCAAACGACTCGATGACGATCATGATAAACAATAATATTATTGTTCGTATTAAATTATTTACGACACGTCATATATTTTTATATTATTTAAACGCGAAGTCGCGGAACAATAATGACATTATTATAACGTGTTCGCGAGCACATATTTTACGTGGCGCTTCGTAAACGACGACGTCATCGCTCTCGTAGATTGAGTTTACGTGCGGGGAAAGGCTGTATGCTCGCGAGTTATAACTCATATTATAATGTTATAGTCATCGTTATTATACTACATCATCGTCGTTATTATTATTAATTCCCGCGTCCGGACTTTCGAGTCGTCCCGTCCCGACGAATTATGTTTCCCGTGCGTAATCGCAGAGGCCGGTCCCGACGTCATTCGACGCGACGCCGCCGAATGCGTCGGTCGTTTGTGCACAGCGTTCGCGGCGGGGGGGGGGGCGAGGGATTCGGCGCTATAATTATTCGCTTTTTAGTCAGCGGGCCCGCCTCGCGGCTTTGCGCATGGTCTCGTCCGGTGCAGGTGGGTTGCAGTCGTTTCGTATTCCGTCGCGAGCGCTCGTCCGCAGTCCACGTACAAGCGACAGTGCGACACACGCCGCACATCAGTAGTATCCGCGTTGTGGGCGCGCCGATCGCACGTCGGAGTCTCGATCGTGAGAGACATTAATAATTTTTATAAAATTTACAATATTATATTTTAACATTATCATTTTACACGGACGGTGCACTGTCGCGCGGTCGACGAAATCTCAGCCGTCGTCTGCAGCAGGGCACGACGAAAAAGAGTCGGTGGACTGCTGTAACGCACGCCGACAACCCTTGCGGTTGCGACGCACCGCCGTCGGAAGTACGACCGGAACTAGTGACCACCGCAGTCGTCCGCCGCCGCCACCGCCGTTGCACCAGTCTTCCGGCCGACTGCAGTCCGACGCCCGTCACCCGCAACACCACCGCCTGCGCCGACATCAGTTGCAGCGACCGTCGCCGCTGGTGTGTCGCCGCCATTTGATGCCCAGACCCGTGTTTCCCGTCGTTCGGCTGCCGTACGACCAACCGGACCGAGTGGTGCGCGTCTTGGACGCGGTCAGGCGCGAGCTCAGAGCGTCACATCGACGGCAACCGGCGGTCGCCACTGCCGTCGTCGTAACCGGAAACGAGGTACCGCGTTACGATAGTGAACCGCTGTCACCGCCGCCGGGCGCCGACACCACGATGACCGCTCAGGTTCAGCAACAGCACGCGGCCGATCGGGAACCCGAAATGCTGACCGACGCGGGCATGGACGCCGGCACCTCCGCGGCCGTCGAACAGATGACGGTGGGCGTGCGGGACTGCACGTTGACGCCCAAAACGAGGCCCGAAATCACGGTGACCACCAACCTGCAGGACGCCGACGACAGGCAACGGCCTGCGCAGTCGGCCACCGGCGGTGGACCGTACTTGCTAGTGCCGCCCGTTAACATCACCGCCGAAATAAGTAGACCGCCGCTGACGTCGTTCCAACATCAGTACCATCATCATACCGCCACATCGTAAAGTCTACGATAAACGTCGCGGTCTCTTTTTCTCACTTTATCTTTCTTTTTCTGGCGTATTTGAGCGATTGGCCGGATTTGTGTGGCAGGGGCCGGGGCCAAAACTATTTTTTTTTTTTTTGATCTTCAATATTTCATTGTGCGCTTATGTTGATCGATATAATAGATGTATTACCTAATATTATATTATAATACAAATCATAATATATTATTTCAAATATATTATAAATGATTTAAGAATTACGATGATTTTCTAACTCCAGTGATCGTATTTGTTTATGTGCGAGAATTCATCAATTACTTATATAAATTTCCAATAAACGAATTTTCAATCTACCAATAACTGTACTTGGTTATATTTATATAAAACGATTACATTTTGTGATGAGAAAAATATTTTTAAAACATTTCTCTTGCAGATTCATTTATTGTATTCATAGACGTTTAGTAAATATTATTTTGCACTCGTATATATGTTTTAAACATGTTTATTTTAAAGCAAAATGCGGGCTTATGTGGATAAAAAAACGTTAATTTGTACCATACACTTACTACAAGTAGACATACTAATTTGTGATACGAGTTGTAGGGAAGAAGTACGTGCCCCGCGGACAACCCTCAAATACGCTCAAGCTCTCTCATCTACCTATGTAATATATTAAGTTATGACAAATCATGCATTCATGCTGATAGGTAAATGTATCTCGTATTCCATTATTATTGTTATTATTATTAGTACAACTAAACTATACTATTATATTATATATGTTGTCTACATTTGTTTATACACAATACAATATATTATTTGTTCATAAAATACATTATACACTATATACCATTATACCTAATGTCCTAATACATATATTATATATGTGTGTATGTATTTAGTATAAATTAATATATTAATTTATTATATTTTAAAACGATTTTTAAATTTTAATATTTTTAATAGGTATTGTTATTAACAACGTAGGTACCTAATATATATTATATATATGTTTTAATTTATAATATGTATGTAAATAATAATTATATATTAAGTATTCATTGTATTTCTCGTAAGTATATATTTTTTTATTGCAATAATAAATAGCAATGCAGTCATTATAGATGCTCATAATTTATAGTTTATACCCCTGGGTATATATTATGCGTGTGTGATATTCGATAATATAATAAGTATATTACAGTTGATAATATGAACATCACAGGATGAATACTAACTACTTATATACATTTAAGACTCGATAACTTGAATTGTAGGGGCAATAAAAATAAATTCGACTTAAATTATATATGTACATTAACACGATTACCTGTTAGACACTTTAAAGTTCAAGGGCCGACTGCCAAGTTAAACATTTGAATTTTTAAGTTTTTCGGATTATTGAGTTTTTTATTTATATATACAATTTACGTATTAGGTACAGCATATTCTGTAAGTTATTACACATTTGATTTTTGCTGAAATAATAAGAATGGTTAAAATTATTTATTATTATTACTATTTTTGTAACTTAACTTCTCCTCCATAGAATAAAATCCTGGCTATGTCCCTGCTTACCCAGTGTTATTCAGGACATCCAAATATGTTTATTACTATCGAAACTTTTCTGAGAATATAGTCGTATACAAAAATAAAATTACGAAGCAAAGCAAAGCAAAGCAACAAAAACACAAAAAATAAAAAACCTTAAAAATGGAATAATTTTGCAGAATAATGGAAGCAGATAAACAAATTTGTAGATTTGACTTTTTAAAATCAATATTATTTAAATATTGATGTTATTATATTATTTTGTTATTGAATCAAATGATTATTTCTATTTAATGTAAAAAATACTGCGTACACACTGTTTGGAAGATTCAATAATAAACCTCCACGTGGTGTCTCCTGGATAATAATAATAGGCTGAACTGCTGAAGGAACGCAACACGAACAATCTAACACGACTCCGAAAACCCAAAAGTTATAATACATAACTATTGGAATATTAACTATTGCATTATTTTGTTATCTGTATATTATAATAAATATTTAAAGATATAATATTCAAATTTAATAATTGTTAATTACAAATATTAATACAATGCACAATATATCGTCGGACATCACTAGGTACATAAACACTACGTATAAATGCATAATATGCCTGATATTTGAGACATCATACAGAATATGAACCGGACGTATTCAAAAATTTAGCGCCCGGGTACTAATGTTTTTTCAACCCCTTATATTCCCGACCCCTACCCGCCCTTTAGGTAACCAGACTTATCTAGTTAAGTTAACTAAGAACCATCTTCAACATCATGAGTCATGACATATGAAATGGAGCCAGTTCCCAAAAAGTAGAATGTCGCTTAGAAAGTAAAAATAGGATGTAAAATTGTCGATTTGTTTTTAACAATAAAATATGTATAGGTATCATTACTTTTTTTAACAATCATTTTTTTCTTGCAGTTACTAATACCGTGGGTTCTTCATTCTTCTAGTATTACCATGGGTATTTCTTCCTCTTGTAATTTGTCCTAGATCCCGCTTGCATACACACATAATTATTAATAATATATGATGTGTAATGTGTTATTTTAAACTATCATAGTTTATATGACATAATCCACCCAAATAATATTTTTAACTACAATTATAAATAAAAATTAATTTTTTTTATACTCTCTATAAAATAATAACTAATACTAATAATTAAAAACACATAATTCGATAGTATATAAATAATTATATTTTTTCATCCGTACATTTCATATGAACGCAATATTTATAATAATATAACAATTTCTTTAACAGAATATATATTAAAGAAACCCTAAGCCGTAGTAGTAAAAGTGTAATAACGTATCGCTAAAAAAAAAAAAAAATTAAAAAAAAAAGACGAAGTACTTGTAATATATATTTTGAATGTAAAAAATAACGTGAAAAAAGACATTTTTGTTCCAATAATGAAACCATATAAAATAATGCATTTAATTTTGTTATTTTTAATAATTGTTTGCATTTTTTTTTTTTTACTTTATGACCAGAGACCATATTCAGATTTTAAATTAGAGAAACAAAAAATGTATGTCTGTGTTCCAGATATTTAGGCAGTATTATTTTGCATCCTGTATAAACAAATAAAATAAACAAAAAAAAATTATTAAAAAACAAATAATAATAGAAGTAATATTTTAATAGATTGTACCAGATAATGAAATTTATTTTATAAATAATATTAATATGTAAAAATAAATCTATATTCTACAAATAATTAATGAAAAAGAAAATTTTTATCAGCTGGTGAACTTGATATGTTATGAATACATTTATTTCATAGATTTAATATTTATAATCATTTGAATTTGTGCATTTATAATATACTACAGAGAAAAACAGATAAATAGCATTAGAATTCTATAAATTTTAGATCTTGAAAGAATCCAGTAATGTAGGTAATAAGTTTTACTTTATTTTTAATAAAAAAAAATTGACTACAAGCTTATCACATTTTTGAAAAAGATTTTTCATTAACGCCCTTGTCTTATTAGATTAATTAATTTTCCAAATTAATCTTAAACTTATTTACTTATTTAAAGGTTTGTTCTTGTAAACCTTACATCAGCTTAGATTATTAGTAATATACTTAAATTTGTAAATTTGAATTAAATAAATTTAAACAATGAATTGAAAAGAGGTATATCAAAATATTTTAAATTAAAGTTTATATTTTTTTTTTGTCAGTTTTTTTATTATTATACAATACAAATGGGTTGTATGATTTGTTTATTCTTATTAATGAGTTAGGTACATTATCAAAATATACAAAAACCTCACAAAATTAAATGGTTTTTATATGGCATATCATACCATGACAAGCTAGACAATATAAGATAATTCATGCTTTTGCGTTGATTCAAAATAAACTATATAAGTCTAATTACAAAAAGTGAAAGCAATTCATTACAAATAATGAAACTTTTTTTAAAAAATTACCACAATAATTATTGTAATAAACCAAGACCATGAAAGCTTAAACAATCTTAATTATTCAAATAGTAGAACAGATAAAGAAACAATTTCCACATAACACATAAAAGTAACAATTACTTACACGCCATGTAATTAAAAAATGAACGGAAATGGTGTGTTCATAGGAGCTTGCTGCTGAGACTGTTGTTGGGCTTGTTGTTGCTGACTTCTAGATTGGTCCCATTCTAATTTTGGGTCAAATGCCATTTGTCCAGAACCATGATGATTTGATGCTAAAAGGTGATGGGATTGTTGTTCCAAGTGACCATTTGCAGCAAACAATGGCATTGTTTGCATCATGGCTGTATGGTGATTCATATTAGCACCTGTTAGGTGTTCAGCAGACTAAAGAAAAATATAAATTGTGGATTATAATATAATCGATATATTATATTAATATAAGTTTTATTAGTTATAAATTATTATGGTTCATGGTAATTAGGTACTTATATATTATAGTAATTGTCACAAAAATTAAGTGGTGACTGCATTATTAGTGATGCGATTTGATGGTAAATTTTTTTTTTTTAGAACAAATCTTATATTAATATACTAATTATGTATACCAATACTATATAATTAACTTTTTTTTTAAATTATTATTTCTATAGTCTATCTTTACTTTTTGTGGCCCTCAACTAGTCAAAATTAACAATGAACCATGTTTTTTATTTTAACAAATTTGTATTCACCTGGTAGGTATCAAATAAATTATGTTCGTCCACCATAGGTCTTGGTCCAAGTGGAAAGTTAACAGGTGGTGGAGGAGGGGTTCGGAAAAGGTCATGATGAGTCCAATGCATTTTCATGTCTGACCAGTTTGCATGTTGTTGTTGATGAGGATTTTCACCAATTAGATTTTGCTTCCATGCTCGTTCTGTACCAATTGGTTTAGGAGGAGCTTTACGCTCATCAAGATTGGGTGACATATTTGGTGGGCTAGCAGTTGCTTCCATTCCTGCAAACATTTCTGCATTGCCATTAACTGGATGTAAAGTAGGTCGTCCAAATGGAGGAGGCGGTTGATTAATAAAATGAGTCCAACGATTAGGATTGTTGGGTGCAACTCTTAAATTTGGTAATTGTTGATGAAACTTTTGTTGAAATGGCATCACATTGGGTACCATAGGAGGTTGAAGGAAATTTTGTGGTACTTGATTATTGTAAACTTGTTGAGGTTGAACCATATTTTGGTTAGATTTGATAGTAGCAAAGTCTGGTGCTCGTGGGTTTAATCTTGAACGTTCAACATTTATTTGTGCTGACTGATGCGTTTGATCAGAGATGTATGGATGTTGAGATTGTGTATGGTAAGGCTCTGATTGGGGTTGTTGAACGGTAGGTTGAATGCCTGTATTATTGTTATATTGTGTGACAGGAGAAGTCATAGGAGGTGTTGTGGTACGACTACCGTTTGTACTTCCAGTATTTCCACCACTAGTTTTGGAAGAAATTGGCGAAGATAAGCCAGCTCCTCGATAACCTGGTGCTTTTGATGCGTCAGCCATTGGTGTGTCTGTTTCTAAATATTTTTTAGGTTGACCAATCGTTCCGATTGATGGGGTAACAGCTGGAATATGATTACCCCCAGTAAATGTAACACTTGGTTTTTGTCCACCACACTCTCCTTCTCTACCCCACATTGTTTGAACAGATATCTAAAGAATGTAATAATGTAAATTAATACTTACACATATAATATAAAAATGTATTATATATACCTTAGAAAATGAATCAAATAATGAATACTCTGAAGCATCCACAATTTGAGGTTTAATCTGTGGTTGAGGTGGCAATGGAGCACTGCTCACCATTGGTGACACAATAGCAACTGGATGGTGAGTAACAGATGATGATTCTTGTTGGGGTTTAGGTTGAGCAAGAGGTAAAGCATTGGTCGATTTGGTCACAACAGTTAATGCAGGAGCTGATACACTTCCTGTTGTAATAGGTGTTACAGATACAGTAACAGTAGCAGCAGTTGCTGGAGCTACAGAAACAGATTGAACAACTTTTGAAGGAGCAGGTGGTTGAGGTTGTTGAGAAGGTTTAGAAACTGAATCTGAAGAGGATATTATGGCATTTGTATAGGACATAGTTGGTTTGACAGTGCTTGTTGTAATCTTCTTTTCACCTATAAGAAAATAATATTCTAAGGTTAAAAACATATAATTTACAGATAGTATATTATTTAATATTTTATTTAGAAAAATCACAATCTATAGTTATCTAGTTACTTATCTGTTAAAAATATAAAACAAATTATAATTTTTTAATAACAAAATAAGGTTGTTTTAGCTATTTTAGCTTAAAATTTGTCACTCCGACTATTATTAACATGCCCAATACACAATTCAATTATTACAGAATTATACTATCTGCCGAATTAAATTTGTATGTTATAAATCTTTAACAATATAAAAAATAATAAATATTGTACACAATACAATAAATCATAATGATAATTTTATTATCAAGATTCTTATATTATAGAAAAACCCATACCAAGCCGTCCAAGCTTATTGAATTTATTACATTAGTTTGTACAAACTGTTTATTAAAATTATCTGCTAAACCTCCTAATAGTCGTGATCTTAGTAACCTTGATATCAGGTGTATCATGATGTTTATACTGTATTAAGTATTCCATTGTGTACAATGTTGCTTTACGAATAATTGCTAGTGAATCCAAGTGCACTGATAATTATCACAACTAATTAGTTTAAACATGTACTATATAAGAATAGTAATGGATCACTGGTATCATGGATAATTGTACACGAAAACACTATATTAAAAGGTGAGGTGTAAACACTAAGTGCAACTGTTAGGAAGTGTAACACAGCTATGATAATTATATGCTTTAATAATTTTAATATAACTCTTCAACAATGTGATTATTTTTTATTTATTGACATTGGCTGACTATAATATTACTTTTTTATAAATGCTTGAACCTTATGCTAATAGAGTCAAAGTAAAAAGAAAAGTGCCCAAAATTTATTAGAATTATTATGGATTACTATAAAAGGGAAGATTCACTTATTCTAATGTAATTAATTTAATCAGTAATCAGTGTAATAAGTAATTATTAGTCGCCTTAAGGATAAATAAAAATTCAACTATTCAAAAAAGACTAGGTTTCATTTATAAATCAACAAAAATGTATATTACCTGCAGCAACAGCAGCAACAGTAGGTCGAGGTCCATTGACAGTGATTGTGGGCTTTATGGTCATAGAAGCAACAATTGCTAAAAAAATTAAAAAAACTACTTTAAAAATGTTCTTCTTTTATGAACTAGGTATTTTAGCTTACATGGTGTAGACGTTAGTTTAGAAGCAGCTACAACTGTAGTTGGTTGACTAACAACAGTTTTTTGAGGTAATGCGGCAGCTGCTGCTGTCTTGGCTTTAGCATTGTTCTAAAATGAACAAGATAAAATTATAAATAACTATTCAAATGTAATTATAAACTAAATTACCACTGATTTATCCCAAGCACTAGTAACTTTAGGATTTTTTGCAATAACGCTCATAATATTCACTTCTGGATCTTTGATCAACATAGCAATTAAATCATGAGCTTGTTTAGTGACATCAGATGATCCCCTATTAAAAATATTTTAATTGTTGTTAAATTTAGATTTTATACTCATAATTATGTTTGTTTTACTAACTTTATAGTAATTATTCTTTCTCCTTGTCCTTTACTTTGATTATCTACTTCAATTAATGCTCCAGTTGAAGCTCTTATGGCATTTATATTACTTCCGCCACGCCCAATCACACGACTAATTGCATTTAATGGCACAGATACTTTTTTACTTCTATAAGGCGAGGCAAGGTACCGAGTTCGAACAACTTCTTTCCATCCTTCTTCACGTCCACGAGTTTGTTTCACAGGACTAACATTAGAAGTTTTAGCACCAACGTGAGTAAACTCTTCAGCTCTAAAAAATAATAAGATAAAATAAAATAAATGATTTAAAAATATAAAGTTATAAATTTTATGCATACGGATGTTGTTTTTTATGCTTAACAAGGAAGTTTTCACTTCCAGTAGCTTCAAAATCTTCACGTGCAGCTGGATTCTGAGTTGATTCAAATACCATGTTATTAACAACTTTGTTATTTCCTTTGTAATTATTAAGTTTTACAGGTTCTTTACGGGTGGTGTTTGTTACATTGTTATTATTTGGCTGTTGAACTTTTGTTTTAGGTTGTGCGTTTTTAGTAACTATTGGAGGTATAACCTCAGTTTTGGTAGAAGGTGATGAACTAGTAGAAATTTTACTTTGAGTTGAATTGACTTGATTTTTTTTCTCCTAAAAAGTAAGACCCAATAAATTGTTATTATTTATCTTTAAAATAATTTTAAAAAGTTATTAATACCAACCTTATTTGATTTAGTTTGAGTGGAATTTATTTTAGCTGCATTTGTTTGAGTAGCAGCTGAATTGGTAGTTAATTTAGCATTAGTAGTAGATGAAGTTGTTTTGACTTCTACTGTGACTTCTTTCCCTTTTTTCTTTTTATCTTTTTTATTGGAAGATGTAATTTGAGTTTGGGTAACTACTCGAGCAGTGGCAGCAGCAGCAGCATTTTTAGCATCTGTACTACTACAACTCCCTTGGCTGTTGGCATCAATACCACTATCACCCTCCTCGACATCTGCTGATATTACACTACTCAATACAGTAACTTTGCCTTTCTTTTTTAAATCAACTTTTTTCTTCATTTCAACTAATACTAAAAAAACATAAATTTAAAACAAGCATATTAATACACATTTAATAACTTAATTTATTCTTATATTAATAAATATTTATTAGGTATACCTGTAACAGGAACTTCTTCTTCTTCATCTTCTTCTTCCTCCTCTTCATCAATTTCTTGTTCATCATTCTTTTCTTCTATTTCTTCCTCCAATTTTTTACCACTTTTGGCTTGTTTTTTCTTTTTCTTTTTCATTTTTCTACGAGCAGCAGAAGCCTTTTTTAGTTCTTCTTTAGTTTTTTCCATATCAAGTTCTTCGAGCAATATAGAAGCATTTTTATTAGCTCTAGCTGCTTGTTGATCTTTTGATATACGAATAGCGATCATACAATCATGACATTTATCAATAGATTCCTATAATATAATGATAACATAATTAAATAATTAAAATTAAAAATATTTAATGAGAGTAAGCTATAAGACTACATACTTTATCATTCAATGTAGTAAGGAATCGTGTCATTTCTTGATCACTTGGAAATTGTGATACATGGTTAACCATCCATCTTACTACTTTAACATGGCCTTTTCGAAATGCAGCCATTAAACAGGTAACTTTTCTATTATCTTGAGAATCTATATTGGCACCAACTTTGTAGAGTAATTCAATTACACCTAAATGACCACCATTAGCAGCTAACCATAAAGGAGAATTTCCTTTTTTATTCTTTACTTCCACATATGCATTTCTACAACAATAAAATCAAATGAAGTATTAACATTTTTTTATTTTGAATTTTGATTAATGTTAATACTATACATACTTTTCTAATAATAGTTCGACAAATCGTACATGACCTTTGTCAGCTGCTATTGTAAGAGCAGTATCACGAGAAGATGGCACTGGATTAGCATTAACATCAGCTCCTTTATCAATTAATACTCTACCAACTTCAACATAACCACCACTAGCTGCTTCCATCAAAGGTGTTAAACCAGTCTAAAAAATAATATTAATGTTTAATAAATATTAAAAAATAAATAAAATAAATAGTCATGTTTACTTTGGCTCTATGTTCTACGTTGGCTTTTCGATCTAATAGTAATGAGACTACTTCGTGTCTGCCTTGAAAACACGCTAATGTAAGTGCAGTATTACGATTTGTTTCAATTTGAGCATTTATATCACTGCCCATATCTAATAGTAACTTGACAGCAGCTAAAAAATAGTTCAACATTTAATGTATAAGCAATAAACTTAAATAATACTAAATATACTAACCTGTATGTCCATTCATAGCAGCTAACATTAAAGGAGAAATTCCCAACTTGGAACCAGTTCGAGAGTTTATCTCAGCTCCATTACTTAATAATAATTTTATAATGTTAACATAACCTCCAGAAGCTGCTAAACTCAAAGGGGTATAATCTGACACATTTCTATGTTCTTTGTTTGCTCCTCTTTGAAGCAATAGATCACAAACCTAAATTAAGTTAAAATTAAGTCATACAAATCTTAAAATATAATTTTAGTATGTAATTTATTACCTCATAACGGCCACCAGAACAAGCTAAAGATAGAGGTGTATCTTTTGTCCTTTCAGACTGTGCTTCCATATTAGCTACATTATTCAGGAGAATTTCAACAATTTTTTCAAAACCTCCTGTAGCAGCTAATATTAATGGTGTAAACCCTTTCTTGTCTCTATGTTCAATATTTGCACCTCGGAGTAATAAAAGTTTAACTAATTCTTCATGTCCACCAGCACATGCAACTGTTAGAGCTGTATCATGGTTGCTCTCTGTTTGTGAATCTACATTGATGCCATATGATATGTCAGCATCACTACCATATGATTCTCCAGTAGTAGTGGAGAATCCTGAAAAAAAAAAATTTAGTAATTGGTTTTTTTCCTATAAAGTTATTATTCATATTATTGCAACAATATTCTCAGGTATTCTCTTACTGGAGCTAGCGACATCCGATTGGGCAACAGAATTTGATGTTGGGGTGTTATTTGATCCAGATTGGGGGGCTGAACTTGGTGGCTGGGGCCGAACTTGATAGCGCGCCTTTTTACCTTTATTTGTAGTAGTTGTCATAGCAGTAGTTGTTGATGTAGTTGTTGCGGAACGCTTATTTGATGTCACTGACTCTGATGGTGTTTGAGTAGCAGCAGCTACTTGCGTAGGAACACAGTTGATCAATGTAGGTACTGTTGAAGTGGTAGGTTGTTGTGCTGTTGTTTCATCTAAAATTATTTTTTAAGTATTAATAATTATATTACTATAGAGCAGTGGTTTTCAAACTGGGTGCCGCGAGTATCTACTTAGTGTACCGCGGTTTCTCCATAAATTACCGATTGCATTGAATTGTGATATAAGAAAATAAATTAATAATTAATTCAAAACAATTTTGTTTGTCTAAAAAAAGGTCAGTGTGCCGTGAACATTTTTTTAAGTTTACGGTGTGCCATGTATAATAAAAGTTTGAAAACCACTGCTATAGAGAAATGGTTTTCAAACTGTTAATAACACAGCACACTATGCTCTTTGAAAAAAATTTATGGCGCCCTGACTTATTTTTTTGCACCAAATTAGATGAACAAAATTGTTCTTAGTTATTTGATTGAAAATATATACTTGACGAGCAGTTAATGGTATTAATTATATCTAAATTTAACCACTTATTCAATTTCTTTAGAAAAAAAATAGTGTAGTTGGTTACATACATTTAAAGAGAAAAGTTTGCTTTATAGGCAGTTGTCAATAGATCGAGTTACTAATTTAACCATGATAATGGTTATGATTTTAAGTTAATGAATATCAAGTCTGGGTATTTATGCAAAAACATATTTATATGAGAATATGCTGTTTGATGGAAGAAGAATTATTTGTATTTCATAATCTGTAGAATCTATCAAAAGTTATTTTTGTATATTTTGACTTTTTCTTAAGTCAAAATATTTCTGAATATTGTTTTGAGTTCTTAACTTAATGCTACAATTTCAGCAAAAAAAAAAAAAAAAAAAAAATAAAGGATTTAAACTGTACAAAATGTTTAAGTTTTGTGCGGAGATAATAATGTAACACTTCTTCAAGACTTATCTTCTAGTATGGGCACAGATATTCTGAGAAAATTAAGAATATTTCATCAATTTTTACTGCATATACACATTATATTTCAAATGTCTTAGCAGAATTATAAATTTGGACGCTAATACCTAATCATAAATGTATTTTTTCAAATACTCGTATCCTGTTACAATATAACTATGAGACAAACTACACTATGAATACGTCGTAAACGTACAAATCATCTGCAATAGACATAGACTAGTCACAAATAATATAGGACACATAATTTATAATAGGACTAATAATATCACCTATTACTTTTTTAGTCCAATAGTTATTTAAGATAGCTTATCATGATCGCTAGCTTCCTACAAAGTGTTGATTTATTAATGTACAAATATAAGAGATGCATGACAATTGAATGCATCTATTATCATACATCACAATTCAATGTAATCGACTATTCATAAACAATTTGCAAGAAACTGTGGCACCTAGTTTGAAAACTACTGCTAGATTAAAACTATTTTTTTTTTTTATTCTAAAGTAACTAAACAATTAAAACATGCCTATAGGTAAATTGAGTCCCAAACTAATTTGCTATTTTTTGAATGAGGTGAATTGAGTCCCTCTTTATTAAAAAATTAAAGCAATGAATTGAGTTCTTTGTATAAAAACTAAAGCGGTGAACTGAGTTCCCAGTATGTGAATTAAGAAAATGTTAATTACTTATAACACAATAATATGTGCATCATATACATTTATCATAACTGAGTTATCAGTATACCATTTAGACAGAATGTGTTTTGGTAGATTACTACTTTATATCTTGGGGCAATTACTATAAACTAGTTTTCAAAGGTTGTGTATTTTGTAGTTTAATCGTATGATTGTGATTTATTAGTTATTTATTGTTATATATACTATTCACACCTATATCAACTTTATTAGATTTAATTAAAAAAAAATCTAATCTAATATAATTTCAAATAAGAAGTAAAGTGCTATGTAAAAAATTAAAGCACAATGTAGAAAAAGAGAATATATTAAAAGAACAAATGACAAAGGAAAAGAATAATCATATTAGTAGACTTGACTTTATAAAGCTTGTATCATTTAAATCAGCATTTCTTAAACTGTGTTTCGTGGAACCTTGGAGTTCCGTGAAGATCACTTCAAGGATTCATGAAAACTTGAGAACTTTTTTCAAAATGTTCAAGAAAATTACTTTAAAAAATCTAACTATAAAGATTAGTTGAGGCTAGCGGGGAAAATTTTTTTTACGCATTATTGAAACAGAGTAATAGTTCAAATTAAACAAATAACTTTTTGTGAAAAACTAAATAAAAATAGCTAAAATTAAAAAAAAAAACGTAGAGGTTCCATGATAAAAGTGGACATAAGAGTTCCACAAATAATAAGTGGGTCAATGGGAACTGCTCTGATGTACATTAGGTACCTTATGCATCATTATTATATATTATAGGAGTGTTGAATTTGAATCCAATGATAGGTATCATTGTATACGAAAAACGATTCTGAACGGAGATGATTTGTCAGCCTAGAATATAATTTCGAATGGTTGGTGAAAAAGGTGATTTATGTTTTAATGGCCTGAATATACCAGAATTCAAGTTCTTTTATAATTATTATAAGCTAAATTTATGGAAAATTTCGTATTGAATTATCAACTCTTAGCTACTTATGCAAACATTTTTATGAATTACACCTACAAAATAATTTGCAAAAATTTATGGTTTTGACGAATTTTTGTCAATATTTGAACTTCAAATACTAATAAAAAAAAATTGTACCTATGTATTCTTATAATTTTTTAATCACTATAAGAATAACTTATGAGGAACTTTGTATTAAATTTTCAAGTATTTAGATAAGCCAAAAAAATGTTATCGACACTTAAAAAACTATTTTCAAAAAATTGAAAATTTCAGTCGTCTATAAATAGCTCAAAAATTTTAATTGTATATAGATAACACTAACATAAACATTTGGTGTAAATTTCAAGTATTTACAGTGATTAGTTTTTGAATTTCAACCATATAAAAAAATCGAATTGGTAAATTTTCTCCGTCATTTTTTTATTTTTATTTTTTTGTTTTTTTTTCTGGTGCTTTTGAAAACTATTGGGAATTTCAAAAAATGACCTTCCCAATGCACCAACTAGATTCATTTTGTTATTGGAAACCACCCCCAAAGTTTAAAATTGAAGCATTATTTCGATACGGTCTCGTGTACACAGACACACACACAAAAAAAAAAACACAACATTGTAAAATCAATACATTCATCGCTCCGCTCAGAATCTAAAAAAGTTTAAGAAACGCTGATTCAAATATTTATCCATTTTAAGAACATTATTTATTATTATTATATTTAAAATATAAATTATTATAAATATTATTCATTTAAAACTTGACATTATTTTATAATATTACATATTTATTAGTATTATTAATTTACAACAGTGAATATTTTTTATTTAATTTACCACTTTCATTTTTATACAAGACTCATTTTACCACTTCCTTTTTTTTTTTTTTTTTTTTTAGGTGGAACTCACTTTACCTAAAATTAATAAAATAGGACACAATTACTAAATCCAATTAAAAACATTAATACTATTTAAATCTATTTAATTATAGTTGATGTAAGTAAAAATAATTTAAAAAGTATTTAGTATGATAATTTACATTAACTTAATTCACATTAGAATAACCTCAAAGAAGTAAAAAAACTAATGCATGATCAAATTATGATAATCTCAAAAACTAAGTCGAAGACCAAAATGTTATGTTATACATTTAACTCAAAAATGCATGTTTATGCAAGTTAGAGCTCCCATTTTATTTTTATAAAAAATGTTATTAGAATAAGTATAGACTATAAAAAAAATATGAAGTTGGAAATGTATTTTTTTTTTGCTTTTAAAAAACAAGAACTCACCTAAACTAAGCTGGGACACTGCACCTGCGAAATTAGCTATATCCATTGATGATAGATTTTTAATTCTAAAATCAATAGACGTTTGATTTTGGACATAATTCTGAAACAAAAATACAAATATTGAAATAAAATTATATAATAAAGTAATATTAAATTTAAAGTAACTTACTTTAAATGATTGAGAAGAAAAAGTACTGCTTAATCCAGAATCAGAAGAATTGATATTGCAACGGTGGTTTTGAATTTCTTTTTGAAGTCGTTCATCTATATTAGGTACTTTAAAGTTTAAAGAATAAATGATAAAATGTATAATCAAAATAATTCATTAAAACTTACAGTTTGATATATCCTCAAGAGTAAGTGGTGATTCTCTAACTAAATTTTCTAGAAGTTCTGCATCAATACAATTTAAAGCTTTAAAATCAATTCGTGTATTAAGATCACCGGGTAATGGCAACAAACCAGTTGTACCATGAGGTAAACTGTCATGTAAAGCTCCAGACAGTGGCAATAAATTCTTCACCATATTATCTGGAATTTGTAGGTCTTTACGAACTTTCAATAGGTGCTCACTCATTAGAGAACTAATCATTAATTCTTTAAGATTGGCATGTCCACCATCATTTGCTTCACGTTTAGCAGTTTGCTCTTCACAAAATTTGATCATACGAGCTGCTAATTCTTTATCACAACCATCACCTGAATGTCTTTCAATAAACTAAAATTTAAAAATTAAATACAAGATTAATATAAAATTGACTTTTTACTTTATAATAAAATTTTAAAAAAACTTAATAAAACATTACAATCCAAAAGCCCTCATCAACTTCAATGTAAAAATACATACTTCGGCTTTAAATTGTGGTTTCATTGCTGCAACTCCTGCCATTACTCCTCTAGCATAATTAGCATCTAATGTTGCTTGAGTAGTTTCATTAAGACTCGTCATTCCTGCGAGTGGCTGGGCTGGTTTCTTTTTAAATTTAGCTTTGATTTTAGGTCTATCACTAATAGCGGTCGTTTGAACTACATCAGAACTAGCAGATACGGGTTGGCTAGAATTAGTCTTTGATGCTTCTGCTTTATTTGAACCCACAGATGTATTACTTATAGACGATTCTGTTGAATTTTTTTTTTTAATAAAATAGAAAATGATTGTTAATCAATTCTGGTCAATATGTGTAGTAATTACAACATAATGTTATACAATTATTAATTACCTGAATTAGAACCATTAGATGAAGTGCTGGAATCTAAAACACCGGGTGATGATGCTGATAAAGGAGGAGGTGTTGTCATTAACGTAACCATTGAAAGACTTCCATTTTCTTTTAACTCTTGTTCAACTCTCTACAGAAATACACACAAATCAGTAAGTTGAATTTCTTTCAAAATAAAAAGCTTAAGAAGTTATATTTTTCTGATTTTGTTAGAAAAGTTTTGTAATAGTTTAATGTATGAGATTTATGTATTTAATTTTAACCACAATTTTGAATTTAATAATAATTTTACCTATTTCATTATTTACATTTTCAATAAAATGCCATTATATATTTTTTATTTTAAAATGTAATTTTGAAGTTGAATAATTTTTGGAATAAGTATTGAACTTAGTTTTTTTTTTCATAAGCAAATAAAACAAAAATAAGACTTCTATTATACTTACTTTAAGATCTTCAGCTATCTGTTGCCTTTTAAATAATTGTTGTTCAATAGCAGCTGTATTAATAAGTGGTTTGGAAGTAGTAGGAGCACCAGTTTTAACATTATTTTCTTTGTTTAATTGAATTTTAAACTAGTAATTAAAAAACAAAATAGATTTTGTTAATTATATTGAGAAATAAATTCAATTAAACAAACCCGTATTTACCTGAATATCACCACCAGATGAACTATTGGGTGTGTTAAGTTGTGCTTTCCTTATCATAGCTTTTTGGATGCAAGAATTAGCATTATGTTTGGCATTAGGTCCATAACTTTCAACTATTCTACCAGCAATTGCATGAGCTTTAGACATAACCTGAACTTCAGATAATGCAGATTCATCAACAACTGGCACATCTTCAGCAGGAGTAGTAGGTACAGGTGACACAGGAGGTGTTAACATAACTGAATGTGGATAATCTAATAACAATTTAACAACATTGGTATGACCGCCTTTGGCTGCCTCTATAACCATGGTTGAGTTGTCTTTTAGTTTATGGAAAGGGTCAGCTGAATGAGCAAGCAGTAATTCAACAACAGAAAGGTGACCTCCAGCGCAAGAAAGCGATAAAGGTGTATGGTCATTATTGGCAGTGACTCTATTTATATCAGCATTTTTAGATATTAGGAATTGAACAGTACATAAATGGCCAGCTCTACATGCTTTCATTAAAGGTGTACGACCTCCTTCAGATTCGTGTTCCTGATAAAAAAAAATAAAAAAATATTAATATAATTTAAATTATATATAATTACTAAAATGTACTCACGAGATTAGCACCAAACTGAAGTAACAAGTCAGCAACATCTGTATGACCATTTTCACAAGCATAGGTAAGTGCTGTATCAGCTGATGTAGTTTGTGCATGAACATCCGCACCACATTCTAAGAGGTATCGAACCAAATCTATGTGTCCTTCTTGAGCTGCTTCCATAAGAGGTGTTGATGCTCCGAGCTCCAAAATTGCACCATTTTTTATTAGGAAATCAGCTACATCCAAAAATCCTCCACAACATGCCAAGGTCAGAGCAGTCTCTTGAGTCTCTTCAGTCTGAGCATTTATATTTGCTCCTACATAACAAACTCTCAATTAATATTTCATAAAACAACAACCATATCATAGTAATGGTATTATTTATTAACAATAGTCTTTTATATCACACACATCTAAAGAATTCAATAAAATCACCCTTTAAAAAATATTGATTAAATTAAATTATACTACCACAGTACTCTTTTATTATACAGGAGGTCCAGTGAGGATTTACCCATTGTGATATCTCCTGAAATATAATGGACATATCATAATTCTGATTTTTTAATAAACTCACAGGGACAAGAACTACAAATATTTTATGTTTTAATTTATTTTAATGTTTTGGTAAAAAAGTTAAAAGATATATATTTTTTTTATTTAATTATTTTCAAAAAAATCGAATATAGCCATTTTGTAGAGTAATTTTTTTTTAAATATTGATGTTTCAATATTCGATTTCATTAATCTCCCGATTTTAAATATTTTTTCTAGTTCCTAGAAAAACGCATGGTCACGGGACAAAGGTTATCTGTATTTGTTACCACTATGCCACTACGGTATTAAATAATTTGCTGTTTTTCTAGAAACTAAAAAATATTAAAAACCAGGAGATTAATGAAATCAAAATGTTGAAATGTCAATATTTTCAAAAAAAATTAACTCTACAAAATGGCTATTTTCGATTTTTTTTGAAAATAGTTAAACAAAAAAATATATTTCTTAACTTTTTTAGTAAAAAATTAAAATAAATTAAAATATAAAATATTTGTATAGTCTGGCCATCCTAAGAACACTACTCGCTCGTGCATCCAAATGACCGAGCTTCGCAGTTTTGTATCCAAATTTCTCCCACTCTACCGTCTAGTAGACATTTAGTAGACGTCTAGGTAACAGTGGCGGCGGCCAGCGTTTAGGAAAGATATAGTGGTGGGAATGCGCGAGATCGGACGAATTTTGGACACCACCCAGTAGCGTTCTTAGGATGGTCAGACTATAGTTTTTGTCTCTGTAAGTCTTATTAAAAAATCAGGATTATGATATGTCCATTGTTTCGGGAGATACCGCAATGGATAAATCTTCACGGGACACCCTGTATAAATTAAATAAGACCACAAAATAACTTGTTTATGTTAAAAACACTTATTACAATAACACAATATATAATTTAATAATATATTAACATTTTTGATAACATTTTTTTACATAATTTTCAATTCAAATAAAACAAATATTTTTATAATTTTAATTTCACATTCATTCAAATCCACTAATTATATGTAGTTAGCATTGCAATGTCAAATAATAATTTACTGACAAACTCAGCTTAAAATTGATTAATAAATTTATTGACCTGAACCAAACAGATTAACATTAAACTTAATTATTATTGGGGAGAAGATAACACATAAATATGGCGTATATCAATTGCGCCTCATGTCAACTCCGCCAAATTTTTTTTACATATTGATCCCACCCAATGATTATTTAAATAAAAAAAATTAATATATATTAACTTATGTAAAACTGGAATCAATCCAATATTTAAAAAAAATAAATCAACAACACTACAATTAATCTAAAAATTTTAATTGTAAAAAACCAAACACTAGATATTTGAATTATACTATTTTACTATTTTAACAAATTTTACATTGTATTTAATACCTTTTTTTTTTGCCATAATACATGTTTAATTGTGTTATATTTTATTGTTGTGAATAAAATTATTGAATTGTTTTTATTTAAAATTATATATATATATATATAAATGGTGAACTGAATATGCCTATACTGTTAATTAAAAGAAATTCTTTTTTAATATAATATATTAATCATTGTTTAATAAACAGTTGCCAGAATCAACATAAACAAATATTTAGCAGAATCAATTTATTAAAATAATATCAGACAAAATTGATATTGAAACATTTGAAACCAATAGAAAAAAATAAATAAATGATAAAACCCCCATAAATGAGATGGGAAAAATATTATTGTAGATACTAATTATTTAGCAGTCATACCAAAAAAAATAAAATTGTATATTACTTATGCAATAAAACAAAATGAGAAAACTAGCAGAGTATTTTGGGTACTTTTCTGTTATCCCTTCCACTGCAACTCTCAATTCTGTTATCTCGACTACCTTGCCGATACAGCGATTACTGGACTACAGTTCGCTCGATCACCTGACACCAGTTGCAATTAGCAGCCAGAGTAGGCATTCACTCGTGAATGACATTCAAATCGAAAACATCTCTCGATTAGATATGCAACACCACCTAAGGTATGTCGCAGGGCTAAGAAGAAACAATGCCCTATAATTTTGCTAACCGGTGTCAAGTGATCAAGCGAACTGTGGTCCGGTAATTACGGCATCGGCATGGTAGTTGCGGCATTGAGGGGTAGTAGGGATAACAAAAAAATACCGTATTTTGTTTGTATTAACTAAAAATTTGATAATGCGGTTTTAAAAATTGAGTTTATTATAAATAGAAAAATGTATGTAAACTGAAGAAACAAAATATATTTTATTAAAATTCAGAATCTATCTAGGGACTGTAAAAACCGTTCTATTATCCAATAATTTGTGTTAATAAGGGAGTAAGAAATGGAAGCATAAAATATTTTATGATAATAATATTAAAATAAAAACAATCTACAATTTTTAACCCAAGACTGAAAGAAAAGCAAATCACTTTCAGCATATTAAATCTTATGCAGAGTTAAAAATTAATATCTATATCCATAAATATATGGATTATTTTTGTAGAAAAATAATATTTAATTTAATAGTAGATATATTTCATTAGATAAGGCCATAAAGGGTTTTAAAACCTTTTCATTTAAGAGCCACCTAAAATTCCAAAAGCTCTTAGCGGGCCAAAATATATGAATACGTGCGGGACAACAACTTTGGATATTACACATATTTTAAAATTATTAACAGTTCTTTAAGAGGATGTCAGCGCACTATTTGTTTTCTCTATCTGGCCCACACGCAACATAGACAAAACGCATTTACGCAAAATCATTTTTTCTATGATGTTAAGTAATCTTAGAGTAAAAACATCCATTATAAAAAAGATAGAGAATAATATTTTTGAAGGAATGACTTATCGATTTGTCAAAATGTGGTCACAAAACAATTTAAACACCGTTTAAATTTACAATATTATTTTGTTTATTTTGAAAGTCAAATAACAGTAAAATATAAAATCGATATGTCATTCCCTCAAAAATATTATTATCTATCTTTTTTGTAATGGGTGATTTTACTCTAAGATTACTTAAAAACATAGAAAAAATGATTCTGCATAAATGCGTTTATGCTCCAGAGAGAGAAAACAAATAGTGCGCTGACATCCTCTTAAGGAGGCCAGTTAAAACTTGTTTGTGGGCCACATCTATCCCACAGGCTATAGTTTGGAGACCCCTGCATTAGATGATACTTCTTATACATTTAAAAATTTTCTATTAGTTACTATTTGAAATAAACCAAGGATTTATTGTTATTGATAATATGATAATGTATAAATATCAGTTCAGTAATAAAATAAGATAAAAATAATTTAATTAATATGTTACCTTTACTCAACAAAACAGACACCATATCTTCATGACCTTCTCGAGCAGCTTCCATAAGAGGAGTATAGCCTTCATCATTAACTTCTTCAATATTGGCTCCACGGTCAATCAATAATAATGCAAGCTCAACGTGACCACCACATGCAGCTAAAGTAAGCGGTGATTCAAAACTGTCAGTTGGCATATTAACTTGAGCACCGGAATCTAATAAAAGTCTGGCAACTTCTACATGACCATCCATTGATGCCTCCATTAGAGCAGTATGCATTTCATCTGTTTTATGTTCCTTCAACAAATAATAATTAAATAAATAGCATATTAATAGTAATAATTAGTTTGAAATTATAATTTAAAATTTGAAATTACTTGATCAGCTCCAGCAGCTAACAAAAATCGAACCATTTCTAAATGGCCTTTGTAGCATGCTAATGTTAAAGCACTTTCTTTGAACTCATTGGAATGAGTATTGATACCAGCTCCATGTTCAAGTAAAATCTGCACAATGAAATATCGGTAATTTATTTAAACAATTATAATATAATACCTATATATTATTTCATTAAACAAAAAAGGTAATATTTTAACCATACTTTTGCCACTGGAACATGCCCAGCACTTGCTGCTTCCATGAGAGGTGTATGTCCATTTTCATTATGATCTTCAACATTAGCTCCATAATTTAAAAGTTCTTTTACAGTATCTACATGGCCTCCAGCACATGCATACATTAATGGTGTATTTCCTAAAAAATGATGACAATAAAATTTTGTATGACAACAGTATATAAATATTAAAATGAATACTTATTTAGAATATATATACCATATATACTAACCCGTGGATGATAAAGCATTTACAACAGCTCCATGAGCAAGTAATAGCCTAACAATCTCTACAAAACCAGAAGACGCAGCTTCCATAAGTGGTGTACAATCACCCTTAATACCCCGATCTTCAACATTGGCTTGCATTGCTAATAAAACCTAAAATATTATTTAAAAGTATTTTTATTTTTACTAAAGTATCTGTAAAATAATTGCATGTTATTTAAATTGTCATATTCGCAATTGTTCATATCTAAATGAATATTATTTAAAAAATATGAAAATATATTAGGTAAAAATAAAAACTAAGTTTTTAAAATAATGACTTACCTGTGCTAATTCGTAATAACCTGCTGAACAGGCAAGGGACAACAAACTTTCACCCTCTTCAGATGTCTCATGAACTGATCGACCTTCTGTTAACAGTTTACGAACAGCTCCAACGTCACCATCATGACATGCTTCGACAAGGGTCCTGAAATTTGATTTGATAATTTTTCGGCTTGTACTAACTGTGGCCTTTATTTCCAACATACTTATTATCATTTTTGGTTTCTGCTCTCATCCGCGTCAAAGCTGCTGCCGCCTCGTCTAAAGCACAAGAAACACTATTGGTTAATTTTCGCAGCACTTCAGGGTCTGTGCTGGTCTCAATTGGAACGCCGAGTTTAGACAGACCTAAACCGCATACGTTTGCACCTGTTAGTTCATTCAAAATAAATCATATTTGTTTTCTTTTTTTTCTTTTTAAGGAGAACCCTAAAACAACCTTAATGTTTTAAAGATAACTTACTTGGTCTAAGCATAGATCCCGCTGCTTGAAGAAGTGCTTCTAATTGACGATGAGTGTCAGGATCTCCTTCTATACTTTGTTCAGTATCTGTATCGTCTGCTGCTATTAGAAAGGTTGAATTTAAATGGTTATTAGGATCTCGACATAATTTCTCTCGATTTATACCAAACCTACCGACCTATAACACAAATTAAAAGTTGATATAAATACGTTGCTTAACTATTTTAAAACAGAGTAAAAAATTAATGATTTGAACAAGTATAAGTTTCAAATATAATCTTGGTATACCTAATAATTAAAAATGTATAGGTATCAACTTAATATTTATTACAACACCTAATTTTAAATGTACTTAAATTTAAAAATATTAGTTGCTATTGTAATTAATTCACAAAATAATTTGTCATGCACAATTTTTACTTATTGTACTGATAGGTTAATTATCACGTTGACTGCCACATGGCCATCGGCGGTCATTCAATTGGTATTTTTTACATGCCAAACATATTTTTCAATGTATTCCAAATTTGTACATCCCAAATATTTGAAAAATAGAAAAAAAAAAATGGGGAAAAAAACAAAAAAAAAAATTGCAATGATTCTCGCTATGCTGAGGTCCTTATTTTAGTGCATTATTGTAAGGCCATAGAAAAGTTAATAATATAAAACAAAATTAATTTATGGTCGCCGGCGATCATAAATGCATAAAATAGTTGATAACAAAACGATACAAAAATGTTGGAAATATATAATTTATTTACCTACTAATGTATGGATATTGAATGGTAACAAATTATTTAATTCCAAGTCCCTACTTTTAACAAAATATCAGGTTGAAAATGTATAATATTATAATCTATAAATATGAATACTTAATAATTTATTTAAAGTGCAACAACATTTAAAAATAAGCACAAGTTAGAAAGTTCTGTTTAAAGTTAACTATAAAATTTAAAAATACCAAAAACAGTAAATTAGTTATATCAAGGATAAAATTTGTACAAATAGGTATTAATTTTCAATAAAAATAAAAATACCTCGAAAAATACACTTTTGTAGTAATGTATTATATAGGTATATTTTGATTAATATTTACAAAAAAGTTAATCACAATTTAGAATTGAGTAATGTTCTTATATTTTAAGACTTAAATGTTGATTAATTTGAAACTAATAAGTAATACCTACCTAACTTAAGTTATAATTGTGACATCAAATCTTGTGCTATTTAAAATAATTTGAGAAATATCAACATTATTCGAAATTTGTTCTGCAATATTTTTATTTAAACAGACAATCCTAACGTACCTAATCTACATTTTAATCTACTGATTAACTAAGTCTTCTGAACAAGCTATAAAAATGTTTATTGTTCAAACAAAACTAAACCTCTTAATGTTTAATTTAAATAAAACTAGGTAAATAGTAACAATGGTTATTGAAACTCTTAAGACCCCCTTTCATGCGAATATTAATTCAAGACAATTATAACATAAAAATCAGTACTGGAAATCAATCATAAGTGTTGTTAAACATTACACCAGAAGAGAAAAAAATTATGTTAAAAATAATATTGCGTCGAACGGGGAGGATATTACGAAAAACACCACTTAGTCGAACATTAAATGAAAAGAAAAATTGAACGCCTGTCGAATTTATGACACACGGGCCATGGCAGGAATCGAATTGGATGCATACATCACGATATCATAAAAATAATTACCGTACCTACTACAATTGACTGCGAAATTTTTATCCAAAATTCGTCGTCGGGAACTCGCGAAAAACACACTCACACTTCAATGGTCACGCGGATCGTGACGATTACACTACGTAGGTTGCGGTACACACGTCGATCGTACAGAAAATTATTGACAGAAACATGTCAGTCGCGCAGTTCTCTGACAGAGACACAAACAAGCCCACACGACTGCTCTAGAACGCGGTGACGTACGTAAGCGGAGTCACCGAGAACAATACAGTGCGGGAGTGGAAGCGGTGGCGGTAGTGGCGGCGGTGGCGGCAGTATGCGCCGCGTACATTAGAAAATCTCGATGCGATTGACCCCGGGCCGGCTGGAGGAAAACGAAATAATGAGAATAATACCAATACCTAAGTAGTGGACAAAAAAAAAAAACCGCACCGACAGACATCCACACACATAATATCATCACAATCACAGTTATTACTTATTATCATTATTATTGCAGTACGTACTACACACAGTCCTTAACATAATATACGTACAACGCCATTGTTATCGTACGGAGAGACCGGAGAAGTGTGTAAAAAATAAAAACACACCAGGCTGAGGCACGATAATAACCGCAGTAGGCATGTGAATTGTGAATGACGGGATACGCGTGACTATTATTAAAAATAATAGTAATGTTTTAATTGATGAGAAAATATTTTTGAAATAAGGTACTCTCGTACGATATAAACTTTTTTCTAGGTTAGGTTGTCATGCACACACTCCCCCCTCGCCAGGCCCCGACTGGGCGGAAACCAGTTGTGACAAAGGGTGCCCCACGGCTGCGGAATGTTGGGGGGGGGATCGGATTTTCATGAAAACCCCCGAAAGGTCACGGTGACGTCACGTCGCACTAAAAATTGAAATTACAGTTGTGTTACTCACGGAACTGTCGACGACAGCAGCGGGGATGACGAAACGAAACCAATCGAAATAAAAATTAAAACCAAAAGAATATTATATTATATTACCTATCGCGATACGAATATAATATACGTTTTTAGTTCGTTCCCGTACGTCGTCGGCGGCTTATATGAACTATAAAATAACTAAATAATGATTTACAGTATTATCTGCACTACTATCACAACAGTATGAGATATTAACATTATTCACTACGGTGCGCGCGTACGTAACAATATGCGATATACATTATTATGATATTATATGCGTACTTCTGATAATTCTCCTTCGGAACCGGACGACCCGGACAAGTACATTTGGTGATCAGGTTCGTCGTACTCGTCGTCTTGGTATTCCGACTCGGAGACGGACTGCAATCTTTTGTCGATGCAATTGTTGTCCGAGGGCTGGACGGGCGTCGGGGGCGTGAACGAGGGGCCGGCTGACGACGGTGCAGCCGTGGCGTTTCCGCCGCTCGATGTCGTGGGTATTTGTTCCATGACGACGACGTTTATCCGGCTCCCTTTGGTGGAAGGCCGACGGTCGCCTTTTTTCTTTAATTTAGCGATTTTTGCGCGGGCGGTCTCAGACACGGCACACGATACCGCGGACGGCGAACACTAACTAGCTACTACTCCAGCAATTACGCGACACGACTGCGACGCGGCGCACTCGCGCAGCGATGACCCGTGCGCGACCGCGATATCAATGATCCATCGCGCGCAACACAGTCGTGGTGGTATCACGGAGTGCCCGATAGTGGTGAACAATATTGTGATATAATTTTTACGGCTATATAGTTGTGGGCCGGGGCCGAGTTATTGTAATTTGTATTAATTGTATCGGCGGCACGAGACACTCGCGGAATGAACGGTGTGGCCGGACGTGCGTGCGTACGGTCGTTTTGTCGAGGGGTTTACTGGCAATTGCTCCGTGTCGGCGTTTTTTCACGATGAATTATCAAATACGAGTGCGGGATTGCGGAAAAATAGTTCGCCATGTCTACGACAGCGAGACCCCCTCCTCGACCAGAAATTTTACTATACTGCTGCTGCTACTGCTGTTTAGTGTTTACTACTATAATACTACTACTACTACTACTACTACTACTACTACTATTACTATTTACTACTACTACTACTACTATAATACTATACTACTACTACTAGTTACTACTTCCACAATACTATAATATGTAGTTTTTTTAAAATACGGCGGTATCTCCATCTATCCGACAATTGAATTAACACCTTCGTAATGGAACATCAGTTATAATTATTGCTCATGTTTTCCTGTTTCTATCCCTATAGTCCCTACTGCTGCAGTTCATCGGAATTCTATCATTCCGCATTCGCACTTGTTTTTCCTCCAAGACCGACTTCGCAGAATTCGCTCATCTTCATTCTTCATTCATTAATCATTATCCAACCGTGAACCGACCACGGACCATCCCTCCAGCTTCATCCACATTCTTCAATCGGTACGGACTTTATCTTCAGTATCTTCAATGACCGTGCATTTGTGACACCTAACTATAAAGTATAAATACTACTCTACGATTTGTGTATCGTACAACACATGTTGTAATAATAATGATATACATTTTTCTATCGTTGTTTCCTACTGTATTATCGTTCTGCGATTTGAAAATTCGACTATTCTAGATCTCAATTATGAATAATCGATCAGTCCATATCACGATTTATGTCTTTTGGTCCATCTTAAATCGTGAACCATATAGTATGAATAATTAATTTACTATGGTTCTTAATTGCCATCGACAATTATTTTTTAAATTTCCACATGTAATTATTTTCTGTGTAACATGAATCAAAATTCAACAATGTGAGTATTGACAGAGTACATAAATATTCTGAGTCATGTATAAATATATTACATTACACGACGATGCATCACAATTATAAATGTCTGCTGAAATTTACGAAATTGTTGTAATGTGTCACTTATTAGTTGACTTATTTATTAATTGTATTTTCTCAACTACTTTCAAGTATTAATAAAAAAGAAGAACTATAATAAATTAAAGAATTATAAAAGGCATACCTAGTGACAATATTATTGAATTATCTATTATAATCAACATAAACATAATACATGTTTTTAAAAGATGTGCAGCATCATGATGATGAACTGAAAATTTGCATAAAATATATTAGGTATATGAAATGCCACAAAAACATATTATTTAACTACTTCTATAGATTTATCATTTATTTTGTACAAATTTGAGTTAATTTACATAAAAATAGAATTTAATCAATGTGTAACTTTCTTTACTCTTTCAAAATACAACTATAAATTGGAATCAATACACAAAATTGTACATATTAAGAAATATAAATATTATCAATATGCAAAATTCATTGAATTGAAGAATTGTTGAGCTAATTATAAGTTATTAGAGACAGTTTTAATAATGGTTTTAAATGGAACATATTAAATTGAAAACTGAACGTCTATAAAAAAGAAATATTTTTAAAATTCACATATTATGTATGACTTAAGTATTAAATTATTGTCAGTTGACAGTTATATTTTGAGTTTCATTTTTACTAACAAGATGTTTATTGGATATTATTGAATATTTTCATGGATGATCAACAGTGGTATATTTAGGAGGGGTGTGACGTGTGAACCCATAACACCTCCCATTGGATGGATGTATTATGTTGTTGTTTTAATATTATATATTGTATTATTTATTTTATGTGCTTTAGAATAAAAATTTTATATACAACTTACACATACTTATTAGTTATTACAATAATTTATATCAATATATAGTTTTTGTTAATGTATTACGGAGGGTGTGGGGGACTTCCGCCCCACCTATCATGACTATTAAATGTTATAACACCCCCGTAAATTGAATCTTTGAATCCTGAATACGCTACTGCTGATCATTAATGAGCAATCAATAAGCATAAAATTATGTTAGAATACAACACTGATTTATTTATAAAGATCTTATTTTAAAATATAAAAATCTGAATTATCAAACAGCAAGTATACAAAAATAAATATTTAAAAACAAAATTTTTTCCCATAAAAAAAATCATTTAACAACATTAACATATTATATTTTAAAACACTACCATATATTATTATATACATCATTAACCATGCTAATATTCTGTCCTCAATTAAATAGCATTAACTTAAAATTTAAAAACCTGTAATGGAACTGGTTTATATTTTTTTAATACTCTTTCAAGTGATTCACTTGATTTGAGACCAAATGTGTCTAAACAATGTCGATCAATTAATCCTATACATCCTCCAGATACAGACTGTAAGAATTTCCAATATGATGGTCGTAGGTTATGTGGTTCTAGTATAGCTGCATGAAATAAAATAGCCGTAGAAAAACAATAAAAGAATATATTTGCTTGGGGTAAATCAGGAAACAGTCCATCGTTAGAACCTTTAATATACATTATCTGAAAAAAAAATATGATTGAGTAATTAATAATAATTTTAGATTTTTAGATGTTATCTATTTAGTGTAGAATAATACAAATTTAAGATAATAGTACCTGTAATGTTTTCAACATAACATATAAAGCAATTGTGTTATTACGATACAAACAAAAAGTGAGACTAGCTAATGATCCTGCAGGAATACATATGTATTTTGAATCTTTACCTAATAATCTTCTCATTACACATGATACAATCTAAATTATAAAAACAAATTGAATAAAACAAATTCATTAACATCAATCTTAAAAAAATATAGTTACCCTATAAATAGAAGAAAATCCTCCGAGAAAAGCTCCTAAACTAAATATATCCGGCGATATCATTAGTTTTAAAATATAACTCGGTTTACGTAAAATTCGATTGGCTTGTAACAATGACTTCAAAGTTAATTGTAGTGTATAACCAACTAAAAATAATCTTGTTCCTGACTAAATGAATCAGTACATATAGTAAGTAAATATAATTTATTAATCACTAATATTTTACTTACACTAAGAACATAATGTAAACACCCATAAGCGTGTGGACATACATCATTAGTCCAAATTGTCTTTAATTTATTGTCTATAGTACAGTAAGCTTGATGTATATCAGTAATTGTTTGTCGAATAGTATCTTGATTTAATTTTTCCAACTGGGGTGTCTGAGGAGATAACAATGGTTTTGTATAATCACTTTCTTCAGAAGGACCGACAACAAACCTTTAAAATACATATATAAAATTATGTAACAATATTATTCAAATTGTTGAAGTATTTTAAAATATTTGTTAATGATCATTATGATAAAATACACTTTTTATCGCTATACTTCTATGTTATGGATGTTACTTTGGGACTTTGAGTGAATTATTTAGAAAAATTATTTTTAATGACAAAATTGATATACAATTTTTAAAAGATCATGAATTATTACCTAATACAAAATTGTGTACCAAATTAAATTCTGTTGGAGAACAATGTAATGGGGAAATCAAAGAAACTTTAAAAAAAATCCGTAAACGTGATGTAAACACAGATATTATTATAACAAAATATTAACATGTAAAAAAAAGGTTGTCAAACTTGGCAATCCATTCATAAAGAAATGTCAGTAGTAGGTCAAATTAAAAATTAACAATTTAAAAAAAAAAAACCTGTAATAATAATAATTATACCTACAGTAAATAAGAAATTAATTTTGATTTTTACAAAATTATGAAATTATTATCATTCATTTACAAATCAGATTTTTTTTTTTTTTTGAAGATCTACAACACTAGTAGAGGACCACTAATATAATATATATATACTACAGCTATAGCTATATCCTATAACTATACTTGTATTTTTTGCCTACTTAAAAAATTTTAACTTTATTTAGTACATTTTTAATTAAATGAATCCCAATATAAACAAGTAATTTATTCATATTTTTTAACATTCGTAACTGAATTAATACATGATAATTAAATGGTTATTTTTAATTATAGTATATAGTTTATACTGAAAAAAATCAACTACTACTAACACAATATATTAAATTATATATATGTATAATGAATAATTAATAAAAACCCAACGCTAAAATTATTTATTAAAAGGATATTAGAACACTATTTATTTCCACTCTCTTGACCCATACGTAATATACCAAATAGATATTTAGCAGAATCAATATTAACCTTGTATTGTCAACTTTAATATTAGAATAAATTAACCTATTATCAAATTAAAAGTTTAGAACATCATCTGAGAATATTGTTTTTTTTTTTTTTTTTTTTTAATATATTTCATTAAAACTGGGATAGTATAAGGAATTTCAATTGTAATACTAAAACATGCTTAATACTTAAATATCATAAAAAAACAATGAGCAAGTACTGACTACAGATAATTTACTTAACTTTAAATTTAATGATATACCAAAGCTAATAAACAATAAAAGGCTGTTTTTTTTTTTAATGAAAATTTGCAGCAATGTATAGGTTAAGAAGAAAACAAATAATGTGTTAATAACCTATAAATTAGTTTATTAAATAATTTGTTTTAAACATTTAAATAAAAATTGTATTTACCTTAAAAGAGAATATATTGAATCTGTTTTATTATGCTGTCCTCTAAAAAAATAAAGAAGTAGTGTAATTGATGACCCAAATATAAACAAATCTCCATAAGGAATTGGCTTTATAATGCCTCTATTAACCATCATATTATAGAATGTTTCTGAGGCCTTAAAATAAAATATAAATTTTAGTTACATTTGATTTCATCTAAATTATTATAGTTAAAATAAAAATTATGATATAATATACATATATGTATATATATATATATTATATGTTTAATTAAAAACTGAGAATTAAACATAAGAGTTGTGAAAATGACTTACAACATTTGTTACATATAAACTTAGTAATCCTCGTCTTGATGGTCTTTCAATTAATATAGCGACTAGACTACATAGAAAACATGGAACAAATGCCACACTTAGTACATTGAATTTCCCAAATAATCTTCTGAAATTATAGAACAACACTAATAATAACCAACAATCATTAAACATAAGACCAGCAATAGCCTGTAAAATCTTAGTGTTGAGGAAATTAATAATAATACATTTTACTTGAGACTACAAATAACTATTATTATGGTTAAAACAAAATAATAATAATAATAATAATAATAACCACAAATTTTTGTCTATCAATTTGCTAGTAATTATACCTATTATGAAAATAACTGATCAATTGATTATTCTTATGAATTGAATCATAACTAGATTGACAGGAATATCGGGCAATTATTAAATTAACTTAACAACTTTTTAATCTTCCAAGACACCTATCTTAATTTTTTATTTTTAAAACATGATATGCAATTCACTTATAAATAAGTAGTTACTTATACTGCATATCAAAAATATTTGTTGTACATCTGGCATATAAGCATATTACATGCTCAAATGAACTATCATGGAATCATATAATTTCTTATTGTAGTAATACCTTAATAAACACACACCAGAAGAAAAACCAAATGCATGGCATGACAGAAAAGCAGTCGACTGTATAATGCTTAACAGAGTACGTTTGAGTTCCTTCTTAGTCGGCTTTCGACCTTTCATCAGTAAAGTCAACTATCAAACAAATTAACAAATTACACATGTGTAGTTCAAAAATTAATTGAATGGCACATAAAATTTAATATAATACCATGTATGTAGTGACATAAATTCGAAAGGAAGCTTGGATCGAATGAATAAGTACACCAGCACTTGCGTCAGAACATGAAGACACCCACGGGTGCATATATTCATGACATGATGTATCTATTGTTTTTAATATTTTACTAGCAACTGCCATGGCGTTAAAGAAATGCAAGAGATGACAATAATATGATTATATTATATATGTTTAAAAGACACAATTTGACATTCAAACCGATTTACAATTTAAAATTATATATTTTAAAGAAAAATATTTATAAAAATTTAATTTAACACAATCATTAATATATTTAACAGTAACTCACACATTAATCACTATACAGTATTAGTTGAAAAGTAAAATCACTTTTAATTCACTATTTTATGCCGAATAAACTAAATATTTATTGACTTATCTTGACCTACACGGTTACACGTCTTCCATATTACTTTTTGATTTCGAATACAGTTTCAGTGTAAAGTGTCCAGTGAATTCTGAAATTAATTTCTTGTAATATAGTTTAAACTGTTTAAAGATTCCAACTTTCACGATTTCTTATCTCAGATCTCTTATCGTACATGATAATATTTTGTGAAATTTTAAAACATCTTCTTAAATCCACTGAGATAGATAAGAATATTCCATGAACATTAAAGTAACTCTAATGTTCATGGAATATTCTTATCTATCCCAGTGCTTAAATCTTAATAATATGGCATTATGGCCAATATAACTTACATCCTTTTAAAACCCAGTGTAACACCCAACTCATAGCTTAAATATACATTTAAATATATATTTAAGCCATGACCCAACTTATATAAGACCGCGCCACCGAACAACAACTGTAGTCTGTAAGTTGTGACACATCAAAGCCATAGTATAGTTCAGTGTTTCCCAACTGGTGTTCCGCGGAACCTAAGGGTTCCGTAAAACATTTGGGAAATATACATTGATTATATTAATTATATATTTTATTTTATATTAATGACACTCTTGTGTCAGAAGTGTCCGACAACCCACTCATTTAAGTGTACAAAACATATGTATATGCATTACTATTATAGAAAAAATATGGGAGTTCCACAAAACGTTCAAACTGCTACAAAGGTTCCGTGAGTAAAAGAAGTTGGGACACGCTACTCATACTAAAAATACTATAGTTTATTATAAATTATTTATCTATGTCACAGCATTGTATTTAAAATTTTTAAAGTTGGAAAGGGTACAACGTGATAAAATAATGTTCCTTGGTGGTATAATAAAAAATAATTCATAGATTTGATTAATTTGAGATTTCTATAATGATGTACCTACAATAAACCATAAATATAATTTATAAATCAATATTATATTTAATGTTCTTAATAATATCTTCTATAGTTCTGTGAAACCATAAATTAATAATTGTTATTTATTAAATCATGATTCATGAATCGGACAGACATGAATTATGAATATATTATTATCTATGGATTCTCAATCTTCAGAGTTTAGAGTCTTGAGGTGGATCGTGGATTTATTTAAAAATATATTATTATTATTAAATAATAATAGTTGTCAGTTTTATATGTACCTATTTAATAAATTAATAGGTATTACGACAAATTTAATTTGCATGATTGTAGACAAAGGGCCAAGCCCAAGAATAAAATAAATAGAAATAAGATATCAATACAAAATATTTTATGAATTTTAGATTCTGAGCGGAGTGATTTTGCAATGTTGTGTTTTTTTTTTTTTTTATGTGTGTACACGAGAACGTGTCGAAATAATGCTTTAATTTCAAACTTTGGGGGTGGTTTCCTATAGCAAAATGAATCTAGTTGATGCATTGAGGAGGTCATTTTTTGAATTTCCAAGAGTTTTCAAAAGCGCAGGGAAAAACAAAAAAAAGTTAAGGAAAAACGGGAATTTTTACGAAAAACCAATTTTCGAACAAATCGATTTTTTTATATGGTTGTAATTCAAAAACTAATCACTATAAATACTTGAAATTTTCACCAAATGTTTATGTCAGTGTTATCTGTATACAGTCAAATTTTAAAATTTTTTTGACTTTTTGAGTTATTTATAGACCACAGAAATTTTCGATTTTTTTGAGTAATTTTTTTTGAAGTGTCGATAAAAAAATTTTGGATGACCAAAAAGTTTTGAAAATTTAATACAAGGTTCCTTATGAGCTGTTCTAATTGCAGTTTAAAAAAAGTAATTTTGAAGTTGAAAAATCAAAAAAAATGTTTGTGTTTATAACTAAGGATTAAAAATAAAACACTAAGTTTTCCATAAGTTTGTCTTCGAGTAGCTATAGATAAAACTCGTAGCATCATTACAGGAAAAATTTTAAGTGCGTTTGAATTTTAAATTTTTAGGAAATAGCGTAACGATAACGATTTATTCTCAAACGATTTTAAATACTTGTTATTTTTCAAAAAGTATAAGTCGTAGGTACTTAAAAATTTTACCAGTTATTAAGATTCGCGTTTTCTTTACGTGATTTAAATTTCAAAATATTTTGACTTTTTATAAGCTATTTATAGGCAACTGGAATTTTCAATTTTCTAAAAAAATTTTTTTGAAATGTCGATAAAATTTTTTTGGCCCAATCAAAATACTTGAAAAGTTAATACAAAGTTCCTCATTAGCTATTCTTATAGTGATTAAAAAATTATAAGAATACATAGGCACAATTTTTTTTTAATAGCATTTGAAGTTCAAATATTGACAAAAATTCGTCAAAATCATGAATATTTGCAAATTATTTTGTAGGTATAATTCATAAAAATGTTTGTATAAATAGCTAAGAGTTGAAAATTTAAAACAAGATTTTTCATAAGTTTAGCTTACATTAATTATAAAAGAACTTACATTTTGGTGTATTCGGGCCATTAAAACATAAGCCACATTTTTCACCAACCACTGATAATTATATTCTAGGCTGACAAATCATCTCCGTTCAAAATCGTTTTTCGTATACAATGATACCTATCATTGGATTTAAATTTAACATTCCTATAATAGGTATAAATATATATATATATATATATACGATTCATACGGCACCTAATATACAGCAGAGCGGTACCCACTTACCCACTTTTTTTTTTTTTTTTAACTGCAATAAGAACAATTTATAAGATATCTTGTTTTAAATTTTTAAGTTTTTTAAGCTTGTTTAAAAATCAACAATTGTATAATTTACTAAAAGCACAAGCCTTGTACAGTCTAAGTATTATATTTCAGTGGGTAAGTTGTAATGTTTGTATATTTATTCAATATTTCTTTTGACTTACCACAATTTTTAAGTTTTTTCTTTGTTGGTCCACCAATCAATTGTACTTTATAATTTAATTCAAAATCATACTTTGTAAAGTGTTCTAAACATACAAAGGATGTATCAGGATTAAATTGATCGGCCCTTTTACATTTAAGTACCCAAATTTTTTTCTCCCATCTTTCGGGAACGTAAAAAATGATAGATTTTTGGCTTCTTTTATTGAATTAAATTTATTATTTTTACAAACAGCAACAGCACAATTCATTCCAGGCATTTTGTAAAAATTAATTTTAATTTTATTAAAACAGCAGAGAAAATAGTATAATAATCACCATCACCTAATGGCTAATAGTAACAAAAATGTACAGATTTTCTATTTATAATTATGGTAAGTTCTTTTATCGATGTCATTATCGATCTGATTTTGAAGTAGACAATAATATTGTATTATAAAATCAATACTAGAAGAAGTCTTAATCAGACTATTATTAATAGTTTATAAACAATTGCAAAATCAATTAGGTATTTAAATTTTTAGAAACATAATTAATATTCATTTTATTATAATTCTAATTATTTGATTCATGATTTATCATGAATTTATTATTATTTGTATTTTTTTCAAATGTAATGTGTAAAAGTGTAAAACTATTGTTTTTGATTCATTTTTAATTTCACTACCGTTTATATTTGAGGGGCAATGATTTAAATTATTTGTTATTTTATTAAATTTCAGTATTATAACAATAAGAAAATCGCATTACTTGCAATATTATTTTCCAATTCATATTAAAGGTCAAAATAATAAGTACAGTAAGTTAATAATAAATTCGAGCATGGCACTATGCATAGGCGCAATTTGAGTTTTAAATTTAGGAGGGCTAAATAATTGGCATGTATGTACTGTGTATATATAGATATATTTTGGGGGGCTAAGGTTGATTTTGGGAGGGCTTAGCCCCTCCCAAGCCCCCAAATTGCGCTTATGGCACTATGGCAGCATAATACAACATTTCAAATTTTGTACTATTATGACGTAATTTTGTTATCTACCCCGCACCTATTATTTATTCCCTATCCGACATGATCGAACTTTGGTTTGAATCACGGTTTAAGATATATTTATAGAGTATATCTTAGTTCGTGGTTTGAATCGAAGCCGGGCCAAGGGGTGATGAGCGAGCACGATTAAAGATAATCAGGTTGGAAATCGAACGGTGATAAAGTGAAGCCCAAACTTTCTAAAAAAATCAGCAGTTTCCACTAGTCGCTAGCGCTATCATACCGTAGAGTAATAATATCAACGGATTTTTTTAGACAATTTGCCATCAATGTTCCCGATATTATAAATCCGCTGGTAGTGCCTGGTAGCCCCAGCCATACTCTATTCAGGTAGCGCTACTCATTGAACTATATAATATTTAACTGCGCTAGTGACTAGTGGGAGTCAACTGAATTTTTTAGAACGTTTGGACCTGACCCTATGGTTTGGACTTCAAGATTTGTGATTGTTTGATTTGATTATGAGCCGATTCCTAACCTGTATATTATCTTAAATCGTGGTGACGAGTTAGGTTTTTTGTCACTTTCTAATGTCTTTGGAGTTACTTTATCACTGATCTGTTGGCGGTTAAAGGTGGGTAAAAGCCCGATAACACAATGGATTAATAATTGTCTTGTGAAAATGTGGAATCGTGGACCATACTCCATAGTACCTAACCACAGAATAGATTAAATTTAAATCTATTCTGTGACCTAACTACTAATAATAAGTTTGCACATTTTTATGTTTATTCTTAACGTTTATGTTCGCTTTTCTGTGCCATATCGAAATAAAAGTACAAATTAACACACTTGGGTAATCGATAACTCGACAAACATAAGTACATAACAATTAAGAAGTAAGAGTAACGACAATATTGTATAACATTAAATTTTTCTATAATATGTTTTGCATATATAATAATAATAATTGTAAATAATAGATACAACGCTGAAAACAAAATATCGTAATGTATTTAATTATTACACAGTATTTTATTTTTAATGTTTTCAGTCGTTTTAATTGTACCTATTATTGTGGCATTATGTTAACTGTAAATATTTTATTTTCTACTCCTTAATTAATTTCTTCAATCCATAACTAATCGTTTGTCATTTTGATATTCAACAATCCAATTTTGCTGTACTTACTATTCATTTTAATTTTCAGTAATAATCCAAAATGACACCATCAAAACTTACCAATGAACATTTGAAAGAGCAACTTTCGAATATAAATCCTTACGTTAAACTTACACTGCTTTCAAAGGAGGATGTAGAGAAGTTAACTGGCAAGTGAGTATAACTTTTCAATGTATAATATTAAACAATAAAACTAATTATGTTTCAACATTTTTTTGATTATGTTGGATTAGAAAACAGAAAAAAGAAAATCCATCTAATTCATCATTTGCTTGTATTCCTCCTGAAATGATAAAACAGGAAAAAGAAGATGGTGAACCTAATATCATAATTTACAAAGAGTATGTATATGTTAAAATATTATTTTTATATTTACATTGTTTCTACAAAACAATACTTAACAAGTAATACTGACCAATAAGAAGTAAATTTTAATTTAAAATATTTTTATATTACTTCTTCTGTGATAAAATAAGAAATGTTTCAAAAACATCAGTAAAGACCGGGTTTCCGTGCAATTGCATTTATTTATTGGGTGCTCGAAATCTTGTAAAAACAAGCTACAAATCCAAATCAGGAAATGTAGATAAATTTAAAGAAAGTTTTATTGCACGAAATTCTTTATTGTGTGTTATATTAAAAAACTGAATATCTTAAAATAAATACAAAATATACTCGTATTATGTGAAAAATATATAATTTAAATATCCGTATACTTCTGCTTAAAAATATGTTCAAACTATTATACCTATTGCTAAATTAAATAAATGTAAAATTAATAACAAAAAATGTAATATTAATTTTGGAATGAGTACCAACATGAACTAACTTTTATTTCGGTGTCATAAAATAAAAAATGATACTTTTATGCAATCATATAGAAATATGTAATTAATATGCATTTTCATTCAAATATGCATAACAAAACATTAACCATAGACTCTACAGACCACAAAATGTCAACATCGTTAATCAAAATTATTCTAAGACAATTATAGAAGAATATGCTTTGCCTAAAAATGCGTGTGGTATTGATTTACACATACAGTAATACAGCCTATCCACAGCAGCCGTTGTTAACTTGTATTTTATGGAACAATTTTATAGTTGATACTTGATATTATATAAATGTATACAGATTTATAATTTTACAAAAAAAAATTTGGAAATGTACATGATAATAATTAATAAATAATAAATTTTAATCAAATGTAGTTAATGCCAATTAATAAGTAATAATATTACAAAAAATATAGTTTGAAGTATCTAAAATGAAAATTTTGATTTTACATTTTTTAACATTTTAATCATTTTCACATTTTCTATGTGTCAGCTGCATTAAAGTCTGGTCTTTACTTATCAGAATTTAATTTTTGTATTTTAATGAATATGACTATTGTCAACTATGAGTCTAGATAATGTCTAACCTTTTCTCTTGATACTTTGTTTCACCTCCTAACAAATCTTTTAAGTCTTAATACTTTATAAGTGAACATGAATCATATTTGCAATGAAATGTTTTTATCCAATATCTTTTTATAGTGCTAACCTAACCAAGTATAAATTAAGTGAATGACTGTGTATTAAATGGTATATAACTTTTCTTAAACTAATTATGATAAATGTTATAAGAAAAAAAATCTTGTTGACCGGGTGCACATTTTTTAGTCCATTTTTGTAAATTTATATAAAATTGTCTTTAATAAAATAATTACATCTTACTTTAAATTTTAGGTAATAACTTTTTTTATTGGGGTGGATATGTTATCTTGGGTTACAAAATGTCCAAATATAGCCTTGCATTTAATTTATCTTAATATACTTAAATCATTTGAATATGTGATTGTTTATATTTATTATTTATATTATATTTAATTTTGTTTTTTTTTTTTTTTTTTTTTTTTTTTATCAAAGAACTAAAATAGAACAAACTTCGTGGCAGAGATATGAGATAAATGTCAAAACTGAATCTACTAATTTAATTGAAGTAAAAATTGAGCCAGAGAATACTGAAAGATCTGTAGAAAATGATGACGATAATGATTATATTTGCCCAGAATGCTATGCTCATTTTGATGATTTTGAAGAATTTGTCATCCATAAAGCTTTGTCACATGTTCATAAACCTTATTCGTGTGATTATTGTGATGCAGAATTTGTTCTTAGTGCTCATTTGAATCTGCATCTAGTTGAACATTTGAGAAATTCTTCCATAAATTCTTCAGAAATTCAGTCGTCATCTAGAAGTAATTTGACAATAAATCCGAGTGGAAATTACAAGAACTCGAAGTCAACCACAGCATTGGCTAAAAATTCTTGCAATACTACTACTTCAGTAAATTTACTGACAACAGAGTGTGAAACTCAATTTATTAATCATCATGATATTTGTAATAACAATTCAAATACTTCCAAGTTCCATCAATGCCATTTATGTATAAAGTCTTTTAAGAATTATTCGGCGTTAAACGGTCATTTGAAATACCATAGTCATAGAAGTGAAATAATTTCAAGGAGACAATTGGCATTAAATAAGAAGAAAGTGAATAATCAAAACAAAAATAGCATTGTAAATGTAAAATCTCAGAAATATGTTTTTCCAAAGATTGCAAATTTTAATAAAGGTCACAAGTGTAGAGATTGTAATAGACAATTTACTACACGTCGCAAATTAACTATTCATTTCAAGCAACATAAAAAACAAATGGTATGCAATCAGTGTAATAAAAAATTTGTATTAAAGAAAAACTTTGAAAAACACATTCTATCACACAGTAATGGATTGTCCAATGACATTTCACTCAATGAAAGTAATTCACTACAAAACCAAAGAGCAACTAAAAAATTGATAAAACATAAATCTGTTTCTAGCAGTAAACCACTGAATGTCTCAGAACAAGAGAAATCATTTCAATGTTCCTATTGTAATAATTATTGCAAATCAAAACAATCCTTGAGCCAACATAAAAGACATCATCATTCTGCTTTAAAAGTTACACATAGAAAACTCAAATCAAAAACAGTTGAATGCAATTGGTGTAGTATAGTAATAACAAAATGTAACTTGCTTCGTCATATTAAATCTTTGCATCCTAACATCAATCCTATAAAATGTTCACACTGTCCAATTGCATTTAAGGATAATTCTTCATTAAAACTACATGTGTTTCAATGTCATACAAATAAAGTTTAATACTTGATTTGTATGCTTTTAAATTTTAATTAATTTAATTACCCAAATCTTTAGAAAAAAGTAAAAACTAAGGTATATCAGATTATAGTACAATGTTTACTTAATAACTAATTTTCAAAATATTTTTATACCTATACTTTTGTACTTTCTCCTTTGTAATTAATTTTAATTTCTACATATTTATAATTAAGATAAAACTACATATAATGAATGTACTACTTTATTGTAAAATTTAACTTATTTTTCTATTGTAATTTGTATTTATAATTAAGTTGATTTTTTGATTTTTTTTATTACCTATATTATTTTTTGTAATTGGTAATTATTTATTTTTATATAAATTTATTATTTGGTGTAAAATATATTGACACAACGATTATCATTAGGCTGTCATTGTGATTCTTGGTGATTACTAAATAGACCAATGAAGATTATTATAAAAATAATTGTAATTTGCATACTGTTTAAAAACATTTATCAACTAAAAATATAATTTGTATAAACTAGAAAGATAGTTTAGTGTTGTAAGTAGTTTATTTATGATTTAAGAAATATCAATACAATTTTGTACTTATAGTACCGGCTTTTTCTAGTTATTTAAATTATTTATTATTGTTTTATTGCTTAATAGCTAACCTACAAATTAACAAATCATACTATCCTTTTTTATTAAATTTTAGTTGATTATTAGACCACCTAGAATGGCAAAACACATTTTATTGTATTTTAATCACAGACTATAGTCATAATAATAATAAATAATTATATTTTAATATTATTCTCAAAAAGTTTTTATTATATTATATATTTGAAAAACTCCTTTAGTTATTTTAAACAATCTTCAACTGAGAATAGTTGAAGTATACACGTCATAAATTAGTTGACGGTTTAAGAATAACATTATTATTTTTAATATTTAAAAACAATATTAGTTTTATATTTCAAATATAAAATTATAAATATTTTTTATATACATATAGGACAAAATGAAAATCTGAAAAAAAAATAACAATTGCCTACTTTAATTTCTACATCATAGCATTTGTTTAAAATACTTTTAAAATTAATTGAATTTATTATTTACTATGAGTTTAAAACGTGAAATAGTGTACCTATTACCTAATCTTACAAGATTAGCATTAGACATTAGTGGTATTTTAAATTACACAATACTAAATAGTGATGGATAGAAAAAAATCCTAGTGTAAGTTACTATTATTAAAAGATATTAGTTCTTATTACAAATTATAAGAAAATGTAAAAATAATAGAATAATAATTGTAATTTAAATTAAATTTATTTATAAATTAGTTGCATAATTGCATTTAAGTAATTGGAAAATAAAAATAATAAAAGCTATTATTATTTTTATACAAATTATATATTATATAATTTAGAAGAATTATAAATGCGTAAACAATAATCGCTTCTGTTCGCTAAAGATTAAACAGCTATCTACATTTACAATGTCCTACATATTATAATACGCATACACAAAATGATACAAACCAGTAGGTACTCACATAATATGTAACAAAAAATGTTCGGATTGCGGATTCGATTTCTCATATTGATGATTAAAATATTATATAGACATTAGATGGGTTTATTGAATATCAAAGCGGATTTACTGTCGACTTGTATCAAATTTAATTGATGCATTTGCTGAGGAAAAATAGTTATGAGCGTTTGAGTTTTAAATTTTTACAAAATCGTGTATCGATAACAATTCATCCTCAAACGAGTCAAACAAATTTAAATATTTGTTATAATTCAATAAGTATAAGTCGTAGGTACTTGAAAATTTCACCAGTTATTTTGATCGGAAATTGAAAAATTGTACAATGCTTGTACCACGGATTATAATATATATTTAAATATGAATTAATTTTTGTTAATAGTTGAATAATTTAATCGGCTTATATTCTAAGTA